>WMED01028227.1:0-10487 GCA_019650415.1 Pipa parva | reverse complement strand
ATGAGAACGCTCCCCACAATGAGCGTGATGATGTATGAGGCCGGAGAAGGAGAAGAAGGAGCTGCGCACTTGCTTCTGTGTCAGCCAGCGCACTGTGCAGGACAATAACAATCACTGGCCTATTTTTTTTCCTCCAAAGCATTTTCCATCATTACTGATCTCTCAGGTGAATTTTGTAGGATCTCTTTGCAATATATAACTCACAAAATACAGGATGCAAGACTAATATACTCTTGTAATGTGAATTTCAATATCAATGTTAATTCCCTGACTTACCCGTAAATCACATCATCATCAGAGTCATTTAGCATTGAAAATGCTGGATTGTCTTTCAGCTGAGATTCTGCAAAGAGAAAAAAATAGCACAGATCCACTGATTTTATCACATATAGTTTATAGCCATGTCCAAACATGCAGTGATTTTCATAAAACCCAGACTTTTTTTTCCCCCCATGCTGCACTTTTACATTTAAGCTAGAACCTAGGTCATTTGTTTTTATTTTTCTGACTACTGTTTAATAGCAGTTATTTCATCCACCACTTTGTTAATGGTTTAGCTCTAGGGCAGGGGTAGGCAAACCACAGCTCTTCAGCCTCCTTGTTGTGGAAGAGAGGATAAAATGGCTCCTTTGATAGTAAAGTTTGCTGACCCCTGCCCTAGGCACTTGTTCCCTCCACCCAAGAATAAATAAGTGATGCTAAGAGGTAGTTTGTTAGCCAAAAACCTAAAATATCATTATTGAAAGTTCATCTAAAGCAAAGTGACTGGTTGATTAGGGAAGGGGTTCCCAAATGCCGGTCTGTGGACCACTACCAGTCTCCAGGAAACTTGGCACTGGGTCCCATGATGGTGACATGTGCCCAAGAAGTGCATCACCAAAATGGGGCTGGCAGCTCTGAGAGCTAAGGTTGGGGACCACTGGATTAGAGAGTATTATTCCATGGGTGTCCGATAAACAACCACATTGGATCCATAGTCACAAGGGTAAGTATAAGGCGGATTCCCATAGCAAATAAGCAACTTCATCAGAATTCCCACAGTATAGTCGCAATTGAACCGCGAGAGGAAGCCTTTAGATTAAAAGGTGAAACGTGTCCGGTGATACAAGGAACTGCCTTTTTTTTCTCATCCTCTGCTGCCATTATGATTCTGACTACTAGACTGTGAGGCCTTTAAGGAGGATGTTTGACTGATTTCAGACTTTAATGACGGTAACTATGAGGATATAGGGACTATTATACTACATACTCATGTTGATAAATTTAGCTATAATGCATATATACCCTATCCTTACGGATATATTTTTTGTATTTGAACAATTGTTTCATGTAATTTATAAGGCACCCTTTTTCTAGTGTTTTTACACTTTTTAAATTGTTTTTAAACATTTTTCGTGGTTCTTTTTCACGGCGCTTTATTTTTCTTTATTTAAATTTGTGTGCTCTTTGTAAGAGAACTTCCTCTTTTCTTTTGGTTCTTGATCATGTGTTTAGCTCCATAAGTTGCACCATTGATATTTTCTTACTTAATTATTTATTATTGTGGTTTGTTCACTACCAGCCTTTTTTTTTTTGTTTCTTCTGTATAGTCGCAACTGTATCAGTAGCAGTCTGTTGTATAGTGTACGACCGTAGTTAGCTGGTGAATACTGAAATATGGTAAAGTGGCAAATTCTCACCTTTAAGAGACAATTTGGATTTTAGTCAATAACTTCCTAGATGTATTATAGGTACAAAGGCACTTGATGCCTTTAAAAATTGTGGTGAACAGAAACATGATCAATCACAAAGCACTTACCATAAAGGGCATTCTTAGATGGTGAATAAACAAAAGCCAGGGTGTAGAGATAAAAGTTTAGCAATCCATAGAATGATAAAAACTCAGCTGGTGAAAAGCATTAAAGAAAATCTCTGAACAAATTCCTGAACAAATACAGATTGAAAAAAGAAAAGAAGTGGCTATCCTGTAACAAATAATTACTGTATACAATCCCTCAAAACGTAATATAAACCAGCTGTAGTCTGGGGATACCTTTAGCTGCTTATTATTTTACTGCTCCTGGGCCACTTTACATGAGAAAGTTATTTTCCACACTTCAGAAAGGAAGGTTTTATTTATGCCCATAAATAATATGAAATATTGTAAAAATGTATAAAGTGTAGGGGGAAAAAAAAGAACTAATTACTTTTATAGAAGTTACACTTACTTCTTGTCATAAGGAAGTGGACTTCCTGGTCCACAAGAGATTATTTTCTGCTCATAAAAGCACACTTAAAGGAGAACCAAAGTAAAAAAATAAAACGGGACCGTTAAAATTCTTTCCTTGTACAGAGCCAATTTATTACAGTCACAGTATGAGCTGTGCTGTAATTAGCCAGCACCTGACTCTTCCTTCACAACACGCTGGCTGACTGAGAAGCCAGCGCACAGCTTCTTCTTCCTGATTCACCGGCTTCTACATCATCACACTCATTGCGGGGAGCGTTCTCATTGGCCCCCTTAATGAACGTGATGATGTTAAAACCCTAAAACACCAAAGGTGTAACATATTCATGAGCATGAATATTCACTTCGTCTTAATGAGCTATCGGCTGTTAGTGCATCTGCACGGGTGAGTCTTTCTCTCCTGTTCTTTGTAAGTGCGCTGAGTCGGCTGCTTTCTCCCCACCTCCCGGAAGCTCCACAGATGCAGCACGATAACCCGATATTGCAGTTTTGCAATATCGGTACAACCCTGTGTGCGATAGTATCGTGAACGATACATATCACACACCCCTACCCATGATGTTAATATACAGCAGTGAAGCTAAGCAGCAGTAAAGGATATAATTCTGATAATGTGTTGTCAATTCTGCAACAAAATTGTCCTGTAGAACTTGGGCTCCAAATCTCAGGTATAGAATGACAATACTAGGAGAAAACAAAATAGCATTGAAGCTACAGTGAAACATCTAAACACAAAGAAATATACTACTGTGTGTTTGATCTCCCCAGCTTTCTTTGGTTCACATGCCAGTAAATAAACATTGGTAATTTCATTATTAATTATAATGGAAAAAAAAACAAGTTCTATGTTAAACACAAGGAGCAAAAGAAGTCCCAGCACTAAGCTTTTTAATGGATTATGTCAGTCATGCTTCATAGAGCGCAGCCTGAGATTACTGTACAGGTCAGTTTCATGGCAGTGAAATAACACAAAAACTATAATTGCATAGGTTCTACTAATGAAATATATTAATCATAGACGTAAAACTTAAAGGAAACAGGGAAAGAATAGGGATATGAAGTATATTGATCTATTGCAGCAGCAGTTGCAATTACAAGGGAACCTAAAATACTATTCATAGTCGAATTAGGCAAGATCTTTTTCTTTACACATGTTTCTGTTTTGGAAATCCATACAATACAGAAGACTAATTAAATGTACTTTTGAGCTAAAATGTTGTTTACCTATAAATATGGAGTAACAAAATATTGTTAGGACATGGGTAGTAACATTAAGGGTGAAATTTATTTAACTCGGAAAGACTACTCTTGGGGGTAATTCAGCATACTCCGAACTTACCCTCCGACGCTTCGCATCTGTTCACCGACACTGTTATGCACACGCGGACATCAGCGAATGCTTTAAAGGGATTCCAGTCTCATGAGGCGACTCGAGTTCGGAGTATGCTGAATTACCCCCTTGGTCTTTCCAAGTTTACATTTTCATTGTTCTCGCAAGATTTCTTTTGAGTTTTCGAGATTTTTTATCTTGATTTTTGGAAATTTTCGATGGAAAGGTAGCCATGCTACTAATGTAAAGAAAATATGGCTGCCTTTCCATTGAAAAAATGTGAAAAGTAGAGATTGAAAAAAATCTTGCAAGAACAATGCGAGAATTCACTCAGTAAACTTGGAAAGACCGAGAGCGGTCTCTTTCCGAGTTTAATAAATTTTGCCCTAAAATTGTCCCAGAACAATATGGTATTGTTTGAACTAGCCGAAAACAAACAATACTTGTCTCACATCTACAATGGAACAAAAATAATTTGACGCATACCTTATAATAAGCACCAAAAACGTTAAAACTGTCAGAAACTTTAACCTCAGATCTGAAATTAGAAAATGATTTATTTGGGTCAGAAAATCACATTTCTCAATATAATATTAAACTACAATGAATGGTATTTTGTGAATCAACATATAATAGCTATATATGGAATGTGTCTGCTTTAGAAACAGTGTCACGAATACGTTTAAGGTTTCTGGAAAGGGTAAACTACTTTTTTAAGGTTAAGTGCCTGCCATTAACAAAAATATTTCCATATTGGCTTGGTTAATATACAGATAAGTTAGGGTAGAGTGGTTGTGCAAAAAAAAGAGTATTGTAATATTTGGTGATACCTTTTTTATTGGACTAACAGTCTTTAAATAAACGAGCTATCGGGAGGTTTGTTCTCCCTTCATCAAGTTCCAGACATATGTATATTATATACATATACATATTTATATATTTTGTATATGAAGACTGTTAAAAAGTAAGAGTAACAAAACCCACAGCTGTTGCAACCCCAATTTTATTTTACATGCACTTCAGTCCCCACTTTCAGCTGTTAAAGTGTACCTGTTACCTCAAAACTAATACTAATTTAGGTTGTACTAATGAAATAAATGTTTTTGTAAATATATATGTATTTTAAAAAATGTATCTTTATACCGCATTACTCTCTGTCATCTTCCCTGTTAGCCTGACTTTTCTTTCCCGAGTTGAGTTGGGATAGGCTAAATGATGATTGACATTATAGCACTTCCAGTCAGATCCCTTAAATCATAATCTAGCAAGGATCTGATTGGAGGAGCTATAATGTCAATCATCATTTAGTCCCGACCAACCCGACGCGGGAAAAGTCGGGCTAACAGGGAAGATGACAGCGAGAAATGTTGTATAAAGGTAAATTTTTTAAAAGACATATATATTTACAAAACGTTTATTTCATTAGTACAACCTAAGTTAGTATTAGTTTTGAGGTGACAGGTGCACTTTAAACTGCCAAAAATGAGACATTTAAAAAATTATTATTTTTTTTTTAATAACAAATGTTTATATCATTCTGCTGCTATAAATATTTTAGTATGTTTACATATGCCTGATATTATATACACATACTTCCATTATCAAAATGAAACACATTTAGCCAACTATGCTTACCAATATAAGGCATATTCCTCAGTTCTGTACATGCCCTTATGATTAGGAACATAAGATATAAGATGTACAAAGATGCTACCACGAGAAAGAAAATCTTCATTCCCTAGTATGAAAAGAAAACATGTTGAGGAATCAAAAAAAAAAAAAAATAGAGGAAAAAACATTAAAAAGGACAATTTAAGTAAAATGCAAAATCAATATGTTTTGTACACACATAATAATAATAATAGTGGTCGGTAAACATGATGCCAAAAGTAATGTTGTAAACAGCATGCTTATAGGACTTTAGGCTCATCACAATTATACAAATTTATCTCCTGTAATATTTAAAGGGAAACACTAATCACACAATTACCTTTTACTTTAAATAATCCATTGTATAATAGTGGTCCTAAATTAAGATTTTTTTTTTAAATGACATACCACTGTACTATTTAAAAAAAACAAAAACATAATTGCCCTTAAACAATACCTGCTCTGTGCAAAAGTGAACTTAAGCCAGTGGTTCTCAACCTGGGGGTCGCGACACCTTCTGGGGTCAAATGACAATTTGCAAGGGATTGCCCAACACCCCTTGGGATTGTCACGGATTTTTGATACCCTTCATCAGCGACCATGACAATATTCCCACATGATTATGTGAATATTGTCGCAGTCGCGATTTTGCTATGGAAATATTGTCGCGGTCACGGAATAAAGAGTCGCAACATAAAAAAGTTGAGAACCACTGACTTAAGCAAATCAGGGAATGTTCAAAATGTGTTTGTTAATTGTACTTTTAAATGTAAACTTTTGTAGTGACCTTTTTATCCAACTTACCTCAAAGTTGCCTGTATCTACCCTGTATTGGTAGGTTGGGTCATGCAGTTCATTAACTCTATAGGAGATAAGAAAAACACACAAAGGAAAATAAGCCCCATGAAAATCATAGCAAAATTTCAGCTACACAAAAGCAGCAAACTATTTCCCACAAAATATAACTTTTTATTCCTACTGCAGATGCAGCTACTTTTTCCTTCGATCCTCCAGTTTAGAGAAAAAACATGTTGCATGATATTCTGCATTGATTTGCTGCTGAGCTGGATGCTGGAATAATGGCTGACACAGTTACCAGTCATATGAACAACAATCCAAACAGATCTTTGCAGATCTCAGTTTAAATGCTTTAGCCAGAAGATCAGGCAGCATTGTCCATATTAACAGTAGGAAATATTTTTGAAATGGTTGCAAAATGAGAACATTTATCGTCACTCTCTGATACCATGGAAAATAACACTAAGTGAAGGCATTCTGGTTATTTATCAAGCAGCGGAAGGTTTTCTTCTGTGTGTTCCTACAGAACAGTGGTTCTCAATCAAGGTCTCCAGTGACTACAGGTGTGTCCATGTTTTCAGTTAGTTTTGAAATGCTGCCATAAACACCAGAGCTATATTATATATAAATGAAGTTTTTTAAATAAATGAGTCAGAAGGATCTGGTTAAAACTCCCTAGACTTGGCTGCATATTATCAGCATTTAAACTCCTATGAACAGTGTTCTTGGTTCCAGCACTACAGAGTTCTTTAAGATCTCCAGGAGCCTCAGGGGGCTATTCACTAAGGTGCGAATTTGACTGTCAAATTCTCAAACAGCGGATTCCCATAGCAAATCCGTGACAATTTCCCCATTGTAAAGTCGCAACAATTTTTAAATGTTAATATTGTGACAATTTTCCCATAATAAAGTCGCAACTGCAATAATATTCTCATTATAAAAATGCAACTGTGACAGTAGCAGTCTATTGCGAATGTCTTTATCTGGCAAATTCGCACCTAGATACTTTTAGGTACCCTGTTTGGTTAACACCATAGAATGTATACACCTGCTCTTACTGTCTCCATTGCAGGTCATTTTCAAGCGAGAAACATATGCATAAGACTAGGCAGTATCTGCCTTATTAAAACAGCAAACATATCAGAATGACAGCGTTCTGCAGACAAGACTCAGATGTGTTCCCTGCTGTGAATAAAACACTGTAGTATGTCAACCTGTACAACAAATCAGGTTTGTAGTCTAGGATTATTGGAAAAATGTAGTCCTTTTATGTGTTATTTACAGTTTCCAGTCCTTGGTGGGCAACTTCAGTCTAGAGCAGACGTGGGCATTGTACAGCCTGTAGGCCACATCCGGATCTCCATCCATCTCCGACCAGCTTGCACATGTGAAAACGGGGAACGTGGCCAACCACCATATGCGCCAGCAAGCTAGGCACACCACTCTCGCCCTCTAAAACCACCCAAACCTTTCACACAGCCCCATAAGAAAAATAATTGCCCACCCCTGGTCTAGTGTTTGCAGCCTTGCCTACAACTGTAATTTAAAACTGCTCAGTTTCTAGTTACGAATAACATTTCCGACAAAGTCATATCTCTCTGTGGTTGTGTTTACAAGATACACAATATAGTTTCTTCTCCACAAGATTATACATATCTCCTTATTTATGGAAACATGCTGCACTTTGCAAAGAAACAAAGATATATAAAAAAAAATCATATATTAATAAATGTTTTCATTTCATGCATCACTAACCCTTTAATACTTACGTTTGCCATATTCCTAGGGTCACAGAAGCTAGCCATAAAAGCCCAACAATGAAAAGTTTGGGTAAATAGAACGTCAGGCATTTTCTCTCACCCTGCAGAAAAAAAATAAAAACAGTCCATGTGTATTGCACATAACAGTGTATGCTGTGTAAAGGATAACTAAGATTAAACTAACATTTAAGCTCATCTGAATCAAAGCCAGCTATTAAGATAATGTAACTGATTGTCCAATAAAAAGTGACTTCTCTTACTTTTACCCAGCTGCTCTTTTTGTTTTTTAAAGTGTGTTTTTGGTCGAATTTTGTCTTGCAGTAGCCTGCCCAAAACATTGACAGTAAATGTAATAATCTTACATCACTAAAAACAATTAAAGCAACTTTTCACCACTGGACAGGGTTCATTTTAAATAGTCACTCTGGATACAGTGATTGGTTTGTACCTTTAAAATGGCCAATATATTGTAATTGTGCCTATTTTTTGACCTTGTTAACAGAAGATCAACCAGCAACAACAATGAACACGCTCCTAAGACACCAACATTTATTTTCAAACTGGAAAATCTTTACCCATCATACCTGCACTCGAATGCCATGGTAGACACAAAGCCAGAAGAGCAGAAGGGCACAAAGAAAAAGAGACTGAAACAGGTCATCCAGCATGCCGGGGAACCAGCTATTTACCAGGAACGTAAGAGGGAAGAACGGATCTATAGCAAAAAAGACACCAAATTTTATTTAAAATGGGTCACTGTTCTCTTGGTACCCTATTTGTATTTAATTAGCTCAACAAAACAATCCAAAAACATACATCTGTGTCTGTCTATGTGTGCGTGACTGAACAGGGAAACTAGATTGTAAGCTCCATGGGGCAGGGACTGAAGTGAATGAGGAACCTCTGTAAAAGTGCTGCGTAACATAGTAGCGCTATATAAAAAATAAATACAAAAAAAGCAAAACTTTGTCTACAAACCTGAGATTCTAAAATATATGCCATTTGCATTTATACATACACAATTCTTAAGTATTTAATAAAGTCTCTTCAACAATAGCCCTGTATTCCACTAACAAGTTGTTGGGCTGATTCCATTGGTCTGACTCCTAGTGTGTAAATGTATCAGTTTGTTGTGATGCCCATTTACATGCCAGAAGATGGAGCGATCACATCAGTCCAACAACTCCGCTAGTATGAAACAGGCCTGAATGCGTGGGGGGAAAAACAAAGTCCAGTTTTAGGTGTACTAAACACTAAGGGGGTAATTCACAATAGTGCGAAGTGAGGTGCGTAGTCTTCTCCTCACTTCTCACTGACTGATATGCGCTCGCTGATGTCCTGCACGTGGACATCAGCGAGCGCTTTAAAAGGGATTCCAGTCTCGGCGAGACCAAAAGAGTTGCCTCTCCGAGATTGGAATCCCTTTAAAGCGCTCGCTAATGTCCGCGTGCAGGACATCAGCGAGCGCATATCAGTCAGTGCAAAGTGAATTACCCCCTAAAACTAAGGTTTTGTTATACTTGCCTATTTCATTTTTGTTTCTGCCAACTAAACTTTTCAATGTAATGAATTTTTTGTATTTATTCCAGCAAAATAATGCAGTTTGGAGGGTTTTTTTTTTAATAAAATAATTCTATTTTGCCAGAAAAATGAACTAAGAATTCTTCATATATTTGTAGCATCAAACATTTTCTACATTAACCTTTATTTTGAGGTGATAGCAAACATCCACAAACTGCTCACCTAACTTGGTTATAGGATTGTAGCAGTTTATACCTTCTGCTCATATGTATTGATGAAAAACACAAAACCATCAGGGGAAATTCATCAACAGGGGCAATATTAAAGGAGATCTAGTCATCCATAGCAACCAATCAGCTGTTAGTCACTAGTACAGCAAAACTAGAATTATGAAAGACAGCTTTTGGTTGGTTACCAAGGATTGGTAGACCTCTGTACAGTTTGCCCCTGTTGATAAATAACCCTACACGTGTCAAACACCAATACGACCCTATTGCCAACAACAGAGTAGGCATATTGCATGGCTATGTGGGCTGTGTTGTTTTGTTTTTTAATTAAAGTTGAACTGATGCTTAAAAGAAAAACTAAAAGAGACATTTAAAAACCTTACCTTTCTATTAAGTTGAAACGTTGCCGTCACAGTTTCATCTGTACTGTAACGTCACTTCACAGAGGCAGACTTAACAGTGCTTTGGAAGACACAGGAGCCTGCGTAAAGCTCTGCCAACGTATGGAAAAGGACTCGCATATCATCATGCCCATTGTGGGGAGCGTTCTCATTGGCCCCGCAATGAAAATGATGATGTTGAAACCAGGGGCGTTTGCTCTAAGACTGCAAGGGAAGCTCCGCTTCCCCTAAAATGACAAAAGAAATAAGTGATCAAATATATACAACAGTACAGTATGTACATGTCATTTCCTCTCACCCATTCCTGCAACTTCACAGTGCTTTAAACAGTGTGAACACTGAGCTTCCACAGACTTCAATAGCAAAGCAAAAGTGCAGTGAAACAAGATGAGTAATTGGATAAATGCTGGGATTTGTCCCTCCCATCGGAATCTCAGCTTCTCTGGGAGTCTATGGGGCAGTAGGCTGGCCTGGAAGCTCAGCTTCTGCATGCTGATTGAAACAAGAGGAGTAATTGGATAATTGCTGGGCTTTGTCCCTCCCGGACTCTCAGCTTCTCTGGGAGTCTATGGG
>WMED01028226.1:0-10487 GCA_019650415.1 Pipa parva | reverse complement strand
TAATATATAAATCAAGATTACACTGATAAATAACCTTTATTCTTTGTTTTTTTATTTGCCAATCAAGGTAGAAGGGAGTCACAACAAGGAGGCTGAAGATCCACGTGCGGCACCAGAGACGTGGTTTGCCAACCCCTGGTCTATAAAGTAAACCCTGTTGTGTGGCTGTTTGTGTGTTTTTTATGGCTCTAAGGAGTTCTAGGCTCTGGGTACTTGGGGGGGGGGGTATTCACTAAAGTCCGAATTGTTGCGTATAGGTGCGAATTCGCCAGATAAACAGTCACAATAGACTGGTATTCTCGCAGTCACATCTTTATAATGAGAATATTGTCGCAGTTACGTCTTTATAATGGGAATATTGTCAAAGTCGCGACTTTATTCTGGGAAAATTGTCGCAATCTTAACATTAAAAAATTATTGCAAATTTACAATGGGGAAATTGTAGCGGATTTACTATGGGAATCCGCAGCTTGCGAATTCGTACCTTAGTGAATAAGCGCCTTGGGTTTTTCTCCCACTACACGCACACACTACATTTACTGACAGCCAACCCTCCTTCTTGGATGTGGGGGGGCTGTTCCTTGTTGGGGGGTGTAATAAGCGAAGCAGTGGGCTGCCACCATTATAAACATTTAAAAATATAATTTCATGAAAAAGAAATAAAAAAATAAGCATAAAATAAAATGTTGGCAGGTAAAATACATAAAGGGTGAATATAGAAAATAAAGTATTTTTATCTGCGCTTAGATTCTCGCCATTGTCTGTTAAATCCTCCTGTTTCTCCGCATCAAATCAAAGCCCATAAACTTATGAAAAGGAATCCATCAGACTTGCTGCAGTGAATGAAAAAACAAATAATTTTCACTCTCAGAAGAACATTAGCACTGAATACTAATGCAGTGGAGATAGACAAGCTTTCAGTGCATTCAGTGGTTCAGTGCATTGGACTACAACGCCCAGAAATCTGAGCACACTTGCTTGGGAGATTCTACTAAGCAGCAAGTTTATAGGCAGTTACACATTCCTTTATTGGAATACCGTATAAAGTTTTATATAGAGGAATGTGATAGATCAGCCACAGGGCAGAAATGTGGAGCATAGTTATTTAGATAAATAAATAAGATAATGGATTTAAATGTATCTAAAATAACACAGGCCGATAAACTGAAGTGGATAGGTGCCAGGTGCCATATTTAATAACATTTCTTTCCATCAGATTCAGCAATGGGTGCCCTATAGTGTCATATCTATCCTTATTCTATATAGGAGAGACTGATTATTCACCATTAGAGCACCTTTTCCACACACACCCTATTCAGATGTACTGAGGAAGCGAGAACACACACACACACACAGACACACACATACGGAATTCATTAACAGGAACAATCATTCACTGAGGTCTAGTATCACATAGCAACCAATCAGCACTTAGCATTCACTGGTATAAGAGAGCTCGAATCATGATTGCCAACCTCTGATTGGGTGCATGGATTAACAGACCTCATTAAATGGTTGTTGGAAGGGGATTTCGCCTTGGAGTTGGAGATGTGGCAAAATAGTTGTGAGTTCCCAAATCTACACAATTCACACTTTGAGAAATATTCCCTTAAAAGTTGGGCCTTCATGTTGACTGGTGTATCATGTAACCAGAGACAGATGTTAGTAACATGAGTAAACCAGTTGGTTGCAATGTCCATATCCATCAGTTTACATTTATTACAAACTTCCACTCCCGTGAGCCATTTGCAATTACATTAGGGACTAGAGGGGTAATTCAGGAAAGTGCAAACTTACCTGGCAATCCTTCAATTCGCATCGCCCGAGACTGGTACGCGCTCCCTTCTCTCCTGCACACGGAGATCAGTGAACGCTTTAAAGGTACTTCGGCTCACCTCGCGACCACTCGAGTCACCTCGGGAGACTGGAATACCTTTAAAGCGTTCGCTGATCTCCGCGTGCAGAAGCAAAGGGAGCGCGTACCAATCTCAGGCGATGCGAATTGAAGGATCACCAGGTAAGTTTTCACTTTCCTGAATTACCACCAAGATGTCAGTCATGTTATCTTTCACACACGTACATGACAGTTTCAATTTACAAGTGGGACTCAACAAGATGTTCTTCTGCCATCCACACTGGGCTCATTTGGTTTTATAAGATCAGGTGCATAAACTTGTCCCCTTTAACAATATGGCAGCATTGTTACTCTACTTTGTGATGTCAAAATTGTTTGTTTCATGACAACCGGTTGTGATAGTGACATCTCGATAGCCCTGAATCTTGATGTCACCAGTATTGATCACAATGAAACCTATGATTCACTTGACAGAACTCTATATGCCCTTTCTAGTCTATATGTCTACAGCTTACACCAGTGTTTTTCAACCTTTTTTCTTCAAGGGAACCCTTTGATGTCATAACATTTCTGGCGGAATCCCTAGAAACCCAGAAATGGTATAATCGCACAACGTTCGTGACGTCACTGACGTCTACATACCCGACAGGTCACAGAGGGAGGATCCAAGGCTGCGATCTCTCTCTGATGCGTCGGGTAATGATGCTGAGTGCTAATAATGTGGTCTCGGTCCCTGCTAACAGTGATCAGGGCTAGTTCTAGTGCTGGGCGATTGCCCATAGCCAAACTCACCTCCTCCAGCATTCCAGTGACGCGCCTCCTCTGAGCGCCGCCCCACAATGAGATAAGTGGAATGCGATTGTGCTCCTTGGCTGCTTTGGGTCTTCTCGGCTCTATTCGGCAAGCTGAGAAAACCCAAAGCAGCCAAGGGGCGCCGTCACATTCCACTTACCTCATTGTGGAGTGGTGCTCAGAGGAGGAGCATCGCTGGAACACTGGAGGAGGTGAGTGTGGGATGCCAGGTGGGGGATACCGGGCAGGGGGCGCAGAGGGGGGTCAAGGGGCGGTTCAGCCAGGGCGCCTGTAGGGCCAGAACCGCCTCTGACAGTGATCACTGTCAGATCACTGTTAGCAGGGACAGAGACTGAATCATTAGCCTTAAGACCTTTAATAATTTTGCACATTCTGAGGGCACAGCCAGCACGGGAGAGACCAACCGCAGAAAGCACCGCCAGCATCACCGCACCACCAGCATCACTACCCTCCAAATGCAGCGCGGCTTCTCCGTCCAAGCTGCGCTGCACCCACAAATGTGACACCCTCCACAGCCACTCTGCTCCCAACCAAACCATCCATGTCCTCTGCCTGAGCCCACCTCTCTCTCTCTCCACCTCTCCAAAGATATCTTTGCGATCTCTCTCCAATCAGCCAGTCAACAATGCGGTCTCACTGTGTTTTGTGTCCCTTCTGGTGGCACGGGAGCAGGATGTTGCGGCTCGGAGAGGTGGGCTCAGGCGAAGGACATGGATGGTTGGGTTGGGGGCAGAGTGGCTGCGGAGGGTGTCACATCTGTGGGTGCAGCACAGCTTGGACGGAGAAGCCACGCTTCATTTGGAGGGTAGTGATGCTGGTGGTGTGTTGATGCTGGCGGTGCTTTCTGTGGTTGGTCTCTCCCGTGCTGGCTCTGCCCTCAACCCAATTGAAAGTGATGGGGCTTTGATGGGGGAGGGGACATGGAGTGCACCTACAGCCGGTGTGTCTCGGAACCCCTGGGTTATCCTTGCGGAACCCCGGTTGAAAAACACTGGCTTACACAAACAACATTACTTTTCAAAAAGCAGCTTCTATCTCAGACCAGTCCCTAATAAGAGTTAATAGGGGTACAGAATCAGGGTGTAGCAACCCTAAGTGATGAGAATTCACTCTTACAGTCAAATTCTCACTTTGATCTAAAACCCCGATAGTTGCAACTGCTGAATACAGAAAGTTCAAGTTAAATGAACTGATACTATGCAGGTTACCCACCATAGGGTGATGTATTAAAGCAGAAGTGTTTACCAACAGTTGTCTAAAAACATTTCTTATTACACAATACCAAACATTTCCCAAAATATACAAAATTGCATTATTTATTAGAGACAACTATTAGATATTGAAGTTTATTATCGCTTTGCCACTACAAATACAGGCCAAAGAAAATCTATAAAGGTTCCGGTTACTAGTGTACAATTCAATAAAACCTCAGTCTCGGGGAAATAACTTCTCCTCAATTTACCTACCTATCTATTTGTATCTATCTATCTATCTATCTGTATCTAATCTATCTATCTCCTCTACCAGAAGGAAGGAGACAAAAAAGCTTACGGTTTGGATGATGTACATCCTGAATGATGTTCCGTACTCTCCCCAGACAATGATTTTTATAAATGTCCTCAATAGGAGGTAACTGAGTGCCATTGAGGCATTGGGTAGTTATAACTACCCTCTGAAGGGGGTAAGTAACGAAGCAGTTACCATACCATGTAGAAATACAGTATGTCAGAAAACTCTCGATCGATAGAAGTCCACCAGTATCTTTTGACATACTTGAGCCTCTGTAAATAATAAACTCGCTGTTGTGCTTTTTTGACCGCCCTTGATGAATGCTAAGTCCAAGTAAGATTGATATGTGGACCCAAGAATTTTTAATCTGGACCCACACTCAACCTCCTCTCCATGAATATAGATTGGGGGATGTACATGTCCTGCTTCTCTTCTAAAGTCCACCACAATCTCCTCGGTCTTCTTAGTATTGACCATCAAATTATTTGGGTTGCGGCGTGTGACCAGATTTTGTACCTTTAAACTGTAAACTGATTCATCATCTCTAAACAAACCCAATAATGTGGTACCATCATCCAACTTTATTATCAAGTTGGAATTGCATGCTTGAACAAATCCATACGTGAAGAAAGAATACAAAAAAATGGCTTAGCACACAACCCTGTGGTTCCCCTGTTTTCAGGCTGACAAAGGTCAGAACAAGAGTTATTCAGCCTCAAGGACTATGGTCTGTTACTCAAAAAATCCATAATCTAGTTGCACAGAAATGTATCAAAACCAAGCTGGCTCAGTTTTAACAACATCCTTGTAGGAATTACAGTATTCAGTGCTGAACTATGGTTGATAAACAACAAACTAACATATGAACCTTTAACATCAAAATGGGACAATGCAATATGCAGTGCCGTAGTAATGGCATCCTCTGTAGACCTACTGTGGCAATAAGCAAATGGTATGAATCCACTGTAAAAGGCAGACAAGACTTGAACTGACAAAAAAAAAACAGTCTTTCAAAGCACTTGGAGACAATGGAAGTCAATGCAACTGGCCAAAAATAAACAATATTATTACCATTAGTGCCATATGTTATTAATAGCGCCCCCTACCTACTACTCACTCCATTACTTTACTCCTTTCTTTTACTGCAGAGAAGGCTTCATTGCACATCTCATTTCTGTGGGTGGTTGTATTACTGATGAGTAAGAATACTGTAGGAAGGGATTTTTTTAATATTGCAGTTGCCATAGTATATGAAACAGTACATACAGCAATATAAGCACATATAATATGAAGGCAATACACAGGAATGAATACATATAATGTTTTTGCTTATAATGAACATTATTCAGATAGATAGGGCATGCAATAGCATCTAGAAAGGGGAAGCTATTAATGCTTTAAGGGGAAGCTAAACTATGGCCAATTTGCCTTCTATTTTTGAAGTACTTGCCACTTGTTCAATGGAGAACTAAAGCTTGTTAAGACAACAAGTGTTTCTTAAGAGGGGAGGGTGGAAATACTTACTGATAAAGTTTATTCACTCCAGTGCTGCCTCCTGCACTTACTAACAAGCCAATCTGTCTTACACTGCAGTTTTGTAGTCTTCTCCACTTCCTGCTGGATTTGCGGTGGGTTGAGCAAGCACAGAAGCAGTTTTACATCAGAATTCTGCTTCTGCACTTGCTCAACACAATGAAACTCAGCAGGAAGTGGAGAGGATTGCATGACTGAAGTGTATAACAGAATGGCTAGAGAGAGCAAATGGGCAAACCTACCGGGAAATATGTCACTGCTTGGTGGCAAATAGTTTTTGTAATGACAAAGAATATTGAATTAAACAAGATCTGTACACTTAAATTTCATCTTTATAATACTGACTCCCCCCCCATCCCACCCAAGAACAACCTTAATACAGATCACAGAATCAACAAGTCAAACAATCCTAAACAGTGCCTACTATTCTAGGTCCTAGTTCATATAAGTTTAAACCTTAACCAAGGGGATGAACTAACTGAATGACCGTCATTCAAAGAAGGTCCTCACTTTATACAGCTGAATAAAACATCAATTTTTCAAAGCTAACTAGCATATAGGTGACCACAGAGGATGACTAACTTTACGCACTCCGGGAAGAAGGCTATGACGATTTCAGTTTTTCACTATATTATATGTTAGGCCCTCACTTTGATTTGAGCTCAATTTTGTATAAACCCCAATGTGAAGGACCCCATTTTGCCTAAAATAAAACCATTCATCCTACTTATTTATATTTTGCCCTTGCATGGTAACTCTACCTGTTAACATGCTGCGCCTAATGCTATCATGACTGAGCTCCAGAGTGCAATTAGCGCTTTATAATTGGAACATCAAATCCATAAGTTGATGAGGGCATTAACAATGAGCTGACATGATATATTTACCAGCATTGTTTAGCGAAATAACTTGGTTACATTCTACAATTTACTGATGACCCTGTTCTTATAGAGAAATAAAACATCAATATCTGCAGAGCTGGCAGCTTTCCAGTTGCACATTAGTAAAAATAGGTCAGCAAAACAGAATGAAATAATAATGTGTGGAGAGGAGGTGTAACAGCGTAATCCAAGGAGGCAATGAACTGACGAGCAAAATAAACTCAATTTTAAAACATTTCCCGAGTTTACCCACTGCACTATTTCCATGTAGCAGGAAATCAGGCAAAGCCACTGGTGAATGAGGGTAATTACTCTCTGTGCTATCTCAGGGAATACTTTTTCATGTACATGTTGTTGTCAAAGTTCTGAATAAGTTTAGCTTGGAATGTAGAATCGGGTCAGAGGGAGAGCTCCTCAGTGGAAGATAGGCTAAGCCCTTGTACTAGCACAATCAATCACTGAGTAGAGTAACGGGTAGTTTCCTGAGATTGAAGGGGAGAATCCTCAACCCCAGTTAGAAAGACCAGCAGCCATTTTAACCTCAGAAGAGCTGCATCTTGTTTTGTTTATTTTACAGTTACCAGTATTTCTAACAGTACGTTACTGTTATTTTTCAATACAAGTTGAGTGTATTTCATCATGAGAGCTGAGCAGGTGACAGAAGTGCAAGAGATAGCCAGAGTGTGTGTGTAAGACTTTCCGAATTTACCGAGAGATATCTTGCATTGTTCTCGCAAGATTTTTTGAGATCGAGTTGTTCAATCTCGATTTTTAGAATTTTTTTGATGGAAACATAGCCATACTGTACATTAGTAGCATGGCTACCTTTCCTTTGCAAATGTCAAAAATTCGGGATAGAAACAGGGGGTAATTCAGCAAAGAGCGAACTTACCCTCCGATCCTTCACATCAGTATGCAGAGACTATTACGTGTTTGCTGAGTCTTGCACTCAGACATCAGCGAACGCTTTAAAGGGATTCCAGTCTTAGCTTTAAAGCGTTCGCTGATGTCCGCATGCAGGACTCAGCGAATGTGTAACAGTCTCTGGATACTGATGCGAAGGATCGGAGGGTAAGTTCGCTCTTTTACTGAATTTCGCCCTTGATCTCAAAATAAATCTCACTAGATCAATGGAAGATTTCTCTGGGTAATAATAACTTTCAGTGTGTGTTTCAGAAATAAATATCTATTGTGCAAGATATTTAGGTGCTTATTCATGAATGCATCCAATGGGTACTTCTCCAACTCCACTTATTCATCAAACTCAACGATGTTGCAAATTTGTGTCCAATTCGGACGCTTACAACAGTCTCAGACTTATAGGGCTTAATTCACGATCCTCTGAAGTGAGGTGCGAAGTGTTCGCCTCACTTCGGAATGACTGAGATGCGCTCGCTGATGTCCTGCACGTGGGCATCAGTGAGTGCATTAAAGGGATTCCAGTCTTGGCAAGAGCATAAGAGTTGCTCTCACCGAGACTGGAATCCCTTTAATGCGCTCGCTGATGCCTGCGTGCAGGACATCAGCGAGCGCATCTCAGTCATTCTGAAGTGAGACTAACACTTCGCACTTCACTTCGGAGGATTGTGAATTAGGCCCATAGAGCTCTTCCCATCACATTGTATTTGCAGGCAAAAGTAATTCACCCATTCATCAAGTGTCGGAGTATGTTGTAGTCCAACAACAGGTCTGTATCAATTTTTTGGAATATATAGAAATACAATAATTAGCAGGTTAGTAAACTGAGGCAATGATTCTTATTTCTCCAATGTCCAAATGGTATCTCTGCAGCTGTCGGGAACTATGGGGGGTTATTCTCTAAAGTCCGAATTGTCACACAAAGGTGTGAATTCGCCATCTAAAGACAGTCACAATAAACTGCTACTGTCGCAGTCACGTCTTTATAATGAGAATATTGTCGCAGTTGCGACTTTACTATGGAAATATTGTCACCATTGCGACTTTGCAATGGGAGAATTGTTGCAGTCCTGGATTTGCTATAGGAATAGACTGTTTGAGAATTTGACAGTCCAATTTGGACTTTAGAGAATAACCCCCGAAAGTAAATAAAACATACCGGGATCAAAGAGTCGTGAGTCTGGGGGTTCCTGCATCAACAGTACACTAACAAAATAAATATGATTTTGAGTTCCACCAAGTTAACCATAACATAAGACTAATTTTAAAAATGTTTCAAGCATTCAAGGCTACTTAATTTCCAGATTACAGATCCCTGAAATGATTTTTACTCTTCACACGGGAAAACGATGTAACGATGCATTCACAATTGTATTATCATGGAACAAGAGTAAACTGAACTGTCCTACCTACTGTAACCATTGAATGTCACCATCTGCTGGCCAAAAGTGGTAATGCAGTGGATGCGCTTCTTATTCAAGGCAGAGAATGGATGACGGGATCTAAACCAAACTAGATGCAGCAGCAGCATACTGGGCTCTCTCCTGGAAGCCTTTCTTTACTTTTTGTCCTCTTTGAATGAATGAAGTAAGGCATTGTGACAGAATAAAGGCACTTATATCCAAAGGCAACAATGGGCAATACACCAGGGTGTTAACGTCAACTCACAGGTGCCGCACTATGTCCTTGGTACAATGTCACACCCTTGCCAGGAGTTTCCTGCAGGTACTCCAATTTCCTCCCACAATCCAAAATGTATTAGAGCAGTGATGGCTAACCTTTTGAGTGTCGCGTGTCAGTATTCTGTCGCAGTTGCGACTTTATGATCGGAATATTGTCGCGGTTTTATAACAAATTATCACTGTTTTACAACAGGGGAAGTATCATGGTCTTGTTATGGAAAAATAGTCCCGGTCACAGATTTACAAGGAGAAATTTGTTGTGAGTTTGCTATGGGGAAAATTGTCGTGGCTCTACTATGGGTTGAATTGTCGCTGTCGCAGATTTACAATGGGACTACATGAGAGTGTGACACAAATGCCGACCATGATGTGTCAGCAAAAACGTCTTGGCCTGTCACCTCTGACATGAGTGTCATAGGTTAGCCATCACTGTATTAATGTATGATGATAGCATAGGGAAACTAGATTGTATGATCCGTCCAGAGGATAGAAACTGATGTGAAGGGTTGAGCACTGCATAAGGAGTTTGCACTACAGATTTATGCACATTAAACAAATACTGGCATCACTGCAGATTGTTTCACAAGAACAGTATTTGGACAGGTCATCCAAAAAAATATCTCCTGAAGCACCAACTACAGCAGATCCTGCTAGCCCCTTGTTATTTCAGGATCATGTGCACTTTCCCTCAACTTTATGTCAACAATGGAATTGCGCTAATATTTAGACAAACATACATCAACCTTTTTAACAGTGCACTCTATACCAACACAATACTCATCTATTCTGTCTCATGACAATAAGCCCAGAATCAACTTAAATGAACCAGAGGGGGTTATTGACTAATGTGAGAATTTGACTCTCAAATTATCAAACAG
The DNA here is from genome assembly GCA_019650415.1 of Pipa parva. NCBI lineage: Eukaryota > Metazoa > Chordata > Amphibia > Anura > Pipidae > Pipa > Pipa parva. Next base: position 418 of record WMED01028226.1, on the reverse strand, counting down.
CAGATTCCCATAACAAATCCAGTAGCAGTCTACTGTGACTGTCTTTAGCTGGCGAATTCACACTTTATCTAAAATAAATAATGGGTGTTATTGGCTAAAGTGTGAATGTGGATGGAACAACAGTTCTCCACAGCTAATTTAATATGTTCTTTAAAAATAAAACCTGTTACTAGGGGTGGATGGAACGCTGGCTGACTTTGCCTAACATTGAATGTACCATGGTGAAGGTGAGAACAACCAATTAGTTGTTTGATAAGTGATGGTCACTTTCGTTCAGTGGTTATGAATTTATAACCACTTTCTTACAGAAGCCCCCCTCACTCACTTATTTCCTCTTCAGTTTGGAATCTTAGATTCCACTAGTCTTAGGGGGTTATTCAGGAAGCTCCGAAGTGAGGCGCGTAGTGTTCGCCTCACT
>WMED01028224.1:0-10488 GCA_019650415.1 Pipa parva | reverse complement strand
AAAGTAATTAAAAAAAAAAAAAGCAATAAATCTCTGGATTTATCCAGCTGTCCTGCTTTGTCATATCTCCTGCCCTAGCTTATCTTAGTCACATTACCTTTATTATACATCTATATGGAAGAACTGTTGCTGTCATACAGTTACTTTCAATATTGTCCTGACCTCCCTGATATTTTCCTTCCCAGTGTTAGTTTTTTTTTTAACATGATGTAAACCCCTTATTTTATTGTTATGGCGTTCATGATAACAAGAGAAACAGGTAACCTTTGACTAATAAATTCACAATGTTCAAAACAGAAATAGGTAAAACAAAACTTTGTTACATAAAAAAGCAAATATTTTTTTTTATTAAGGTTATAAAAATAGGAAATAACTCTCTATGGTACCTAAAAATAAAACCTCTCCCTCAAATTTATTCCATCTATTACTATCACACTTTACAAAAACCATTTCTTCTTCCAACTCCCTTGAAATAAATAACATATTCAGTAAATATTTTGGGAGTCATGCTATAATAACCAATCAAATTTAAGGCCACTGAAACACTTTAGAGTTGCAAAGATGGTGAATTAAAGTCACGAACCCCTGAGCCTACTCGTAATGGAAGGTTATAGAAGTACTTCTCTAAACTACTTACACCCCTACTCACTAGTCTATAATGAAGTACCAGTAAGTGATAACCTATTCTTTTACAAGTTTCAATTGTTGATGATTCTAATCTTAAAACCAGATAAAGTTCCAAGAGACTGTTCATCTTACAGACCAATATCTCTCATAAATACAGATGAGAAAATACTTTAAACAATATCTTTAGTAATATTAAACACTGTAAACACTCATTATGTGAGACCAGGTAGCTTTTTTGCCAGGAGGTTCAACACATACAGACTTGCATAAAACTTTCAGAAACTTGTTACTTACTAATTATAACCCTAGGGAAAGTGCTTTCACATGGAGACCTAAAGTCGAAAAAAATAAAACAAAAACTGTTAAAATACTTACCTTATACAGAGCCAATTGATTACAGTTACAGCATGAGCTGTGCTGTAATTAGCCGGCTCCCAATGCTTCCCCCGACGCTTCCTGCACAGCGCTGGCAGACACAGAAGTCAGCGTGCAACTCTTTCTTCATTCCCCGGCTTCTACATCATCATGCTCATTGCAGGGAGCATTCTCATTGGCCCCCACAATGAACGTGATGATTTATAAGCCCTGAAACACCCGAGGTGTAACAGGGTGGGAGGAGCTTCATGCTGACTGGCAGTCAGCCAGTGCTGTGAAGAAGCGTCGGCAGAAGCAGCATTGGAAGCCGGCTAATTACAGCACAGCTCATACTGTGACTGTAATCAGTCGGCTCTGTATAAGGTAAGTATTTTAACAGTTGTTTATTTTTTTCACTTTAGTTCTTCTTTAACAGGCCATTGTCTCTGTAAAAAGATACTCTTTGGGCTCCCATAAGAAAAATGGGATTATACCATAGTGTTTCCAAATGCAAAAAGAGTCTCTACAGTTCTTCTACAGCCACAATTGAAACTAACGCTCAAATTCAACCCATATGTAAATACATAAAGTCACTCAACAGGGATACCATCTCTTCTTACTCTTTGCTCTGAGTTTGAAACCTTTGGAAAATTTGCCATCTTTTACCTTTTTATTATTAGTCGATGACATTTTAATTTATTTTAAATAAAATTGACTTACCATATATTCCAGTGTATAAGACAACCCCCAACTTTTTCAGTTAAAATACAGAGTTTGGGCTTTACTCGCCGTATAAGACTACCCCTCTTCCAATGCAAATCCTGCTTGGATTGGTCATCTCTCCCTGCCTGCCCAGCCCTCCCTGTTTCCAAAACTATCAGAGCACTACCACACTGTGCAGCCCCCACAAGCCCCTTCCCACAGTGAGTAGTTCTCACCCACACTGCGCTTCCCTCACAAGCCCCTTCCCACACTGTGCAGCCCCACCAACCCCTTCCCACATTGTGATGTTCCACACAACCCCTCCTCTAACACTGTGCCCACCCCCTCCTTCCTGCAACCTATCCTCTGAAGGAGGGGGGTGCTATCATAATGTTTGCCCCCATCCTTTTCCCTCTCCCTACCAACCTCCTCCATTGCCTGGCTGTCTGTGCTTGTAGAGCTTAGCTTCACAGGAAGAGTTACATCATTGCTGGGGGAGGAATGCTGTAGCGCTCAGCTCTACAGCACAGACAGTTGGGTGATGGACAAGGAAGGTAGGGAGAGGGAAAAAGGATTTCCTGGCGTATAAGATGACCCCTGACTTTTGAGAAGATTTTCAGAGGTTAAAAAGAAGTCTTATACGCCAGAAAATACAGTATATATTCTCCAACAAACCCCTTTAAATCAATATCTATATTTAAGAGTCGTTGCTTCTTTATATTAGGATTACCATTCCAATATGTCAAAGACCAAAATATCACAGGGAGATTGGCAGTCCCCCATGTACCACTATTATCTAGCCTCCTGTCTAGATGTAACTTTGGGTTTGGAAGATGGAAAACTTGGTTCTTTTGAGATATTAACTATTCTTTTATATATTGGGGCCCACGAGAAAATCTTAAATTATGAAAGCAGTTGTAATAAATGGGAACACGGCAATTAAATTATTTCCCTGGTCCTGCTTATTCTTTGGCATATAAATTTCTGGGTCAACCCAATCTACCTCACTTTAACTTATCAGATCCTAAAATGTAGTCCAGATACAATATTAAATACACTACAATAATATACTTGATTGGAATTGCTATGAAATGTCAGTAAAATTGCACAGAGTTGGTGTTATTTTTTTTCAGTGTATTCATAGCGAGATTGTAATTCTTGCATTGTTTGATTCTTCTCTTTACTTCAGGAGCTACGAGAGATGATTAATTTACCAGGGACTCGGCCCAATCTTAATCCCTCTGATTATCAAGGTTTGGAAAAAACCATAAAAGGTAGGTAAAAACAGATTCCTTAACTAATGCACTTTAAGGGGTTATTCTCTAAAGCCTGAATTGACTCGTAAAGGTGTGAATACTCCAGCTAAAGACAGTCACAATAGACTGCTACTGTCACAGTTGCAGGTTTATAACAAGAATATTTTTGCAGTCGTGACTTTACTATGGAAATATTGTAGCAGTTACAACTTTACAAAGGAAGAATTGTCGCTTTAGAGAATAACCCCCTTAGTCTCTTTTCTTCCCAAGTCCAATTTGTTGAGTACAGACTTTTGTAGTCTTTACGTGTACAAATGCACACATATGAGTAATTGTACACCCACAATAAATGCTTTAAAACTTGGTTGCACAGCCTCGCACATCATCATGTTCATTGTGGAGGGGTGTTCTCATTGGCCCCCCACAATGAACATGATGACTTTGAATCCAAATCCATTTTTCACCGCTGGTATAACCAAGTGGGAGGAGCTTCAAACTGGCTTCTGTGTCAGCCTGCACGCTGTGAAGTAAGCATCAGTGATGGGAAATTACAGCACAGTTCATGCTTTGACTGTAACAATTCATCTCTATATAAGTTAAGTTTTTTAATATGCCTTTTTTTAAAATTCTATACCTTTTAGAGATTTGGCCTTGGGTACAGTCCTTATGCAGCCTGGAACATTTCTGGTTCCATATAAGGTTGCCTGTGGCTAATTCTATTTTAACCCCCTTTTAGCTGAAGAAAATGGCTGGGGAATGACTCTGAGCAAAAATACACTTTTTCATTTTTTCCCCCCACTTAAATCCTTTCTGTCTATTTGATGGCCTTAACCTGTAATCTGTATTTTTAGTGGAACTAGTTGAGGCAAATTGCTGGTACATGCGAAATAATACCTGTGAGGAGAGTTTACACAAAACAAAAGCCTCACTGGTAATAATAGTTTAGAAGTACAATCAATATTTTTGCACCTCATTTTGTTGGTCATTCCTCTATCACTTGACTTCATAGATCTTCCTCGACCGAGAAAACGTCTGACTGAACTGCTAGTAAAGACATCACTAGAGAAACCTGGAGAGAAAGTGGCTGCAAATTGGGCCCAAGCAAAACGAGAATGGGGACTTCGTTTTCTCAGGAAGCCTTTGGCTTTACTTCCCAGTGATGACGGAAAGAGAGTGACTGGAGTTCGTTTCTCAGTGATGACCCTGGAGGTATAAAAATGGCCTGGGGGCACATTGCTTGTGTTTGACACATATATCACCAGGTTTCATCCTCTGTTGTTATTTAGGGTGTAGGAGATGATGCAGTGGCAGTTCCCACAGGGCAGGTGGAGGATATACATTGTGGTTTAATCATTAGCAGCATTGGATACAAAAGTGTCCCCATCTCTTCTGCTGTTCCCTTCCTTCCAATGCAGGGAGTAATTTCAAATTCTATGGGCAGAGTACAAGGAATTCCAGGTGAGCCCCCTGCCCTCATTTATATTGTTTAACTAAATGTCTAGCTTCCAGCTCCTATTTTTTTTTTCTTTTTATCTTAATCCAGGCCTTTACTGCAGCGGCTGGGTAAAGAGAGGTCCCACTGGAGTCATAACGACGACAATGACAGAAAGCTTTGACACTGCACAGGCGATAATGGAGGATGTGCAGTCAGGAGCCTTGAGCTGGTTTGAACCCAGAGCAGGATCTGCAGCCATCCGGGAATTGCTTCTACTCAGGGGTTGGTAAAAAAAATTGTTAAATTTTGTGTCTTATTTTCAGTTTTATTCTGCTAAAGATGTAATTTACTTGAGGTCACTTGTTTGGCCTGGCTGTTTTTCTGGGTTTTTTTTCAGAATATTAGAGATGGTTCTGTTCATATCTATGACATCATTTTTCTAAGATGAAATGTTTCCTCTTGCTGCTACCTTTCTTTCTTCTTTCTCCTTTTTCTGTTTTCATCCCATCACAATTTGGGTTCTGTGAATTGTAATCTTTTTGATACATTTAAACCCACTGTTGTTGCCTTTTTGTGTTGCTGCTAAATCTATGAATCCTTTTAGGGATCCATCCAGTTTCTTTCTCTGACTGGGAGAAAATTGATGCGGTCGAGACTGCCCGAGGTCTGGCAGTTGGAAAACCGAGAGAAAAAATCCTGAGCACCGAAGAGATGGTGCAATTAGTTTGTCGGTAATTTGCCTCTAGCATTTTCTGTATAATTGGATCCCTCCTACACAAGATGCAATTCAACTTGTAGCTCTTGAAAAAAACTGTGATAAAGAAAAAAGAAGCTGGTGTGATATTTAAATGAATGGTCTATTAGTAGAAAAAAGTTTTGTATAATTTAACAAATAATGTAGGGATGTTTTAGATTTCTTTCTAACTGAACGGGGTAGAAGATGACTATAAGTCTGTTTTAGGTCTGCATTCCTGTTCATTTAATTCTTTTTCTTACTGGTTATGACTAGACAACTGGTCCTATTTTCAGATTGAAATCCACCATTCCTGTCAGAAGAAAATAAAATTTGTCCTTTGCTGGATGGCAGGTTTCATCACATTATTGTTTAATGGTATCTAAAGGTTGCACTGGATCAGTCAGATTTGTCACATGTGCACTTATTGTGAACACAAGGAAAACCTTGGTCAACTTGATGCAATATGATTTGTTTGTTGGCTGGCAGAAGCTGATGGTTCTTCACTTATTTTCAGTCAGCTGGCCTCCGTGGACAATAACATTGTTAAAAGATTTATTCTAAAGGATATATTTATTTTTAATATTTAAAGGGTATGAAAAATTTGGATAAAACATTATTTGTATCTGACATGTATACATATAGAAAGCCAACTTAAACATTAAAATATAAAAATTATTTTGGGATCAGTAGTCTTTGGCTCTTGTTTAAACAGCCCCTGCGCCCCCTCCCATTCTGTGTACAGGCTCTTTCTGTGCAGTTCCGATAAGCCCCCACCTCCTGAGTGACATCACTTGTTATTCAGAGAGCCAGAATCCCTTTCCCTTCTTGTTATCTAAAAAGCCTGTTCCTAACCCTGAGTATGCGCAGATGAGAGCTGTCCAACCACCTGTGCGGTCGGCTGTGGAGAGAGGAGGCAGGGAGAGGAGGGTGGGGCCTGACTACAAGCTTACTCTTCCCATTCCTTCACAGAGACAATGCAGTTGCAGGGGGGATATTGAGCTCTGCTGAATTAAGAGTTGAGTCAGGAGTTTCTTAATCTATTTATTGTTTGACAATAGCTAAATGGTGCTTTCTTTATAGACTGGGGTTACATACCTTTAATGCATTTCAGAGAATCTGCCTTTATGGTTTGGGAAAACCTTGTGAAGTCTACTATGCTAAAAAAAAAAAATTGTGTCCAAATAAATTGTGTAGATTAAAGTGATTATGTATTTACATTAGTATAAATGAGAGCCATGAGTAGAACATGAAACCCTGAGGTAATCCTTTTGTGTGCAAAAAAAAAGAAGTTGTATTTAAGATCAGCACTTAAAATGGAACACATTTTGTGTGCAGGAAATTCTATTTATGACACAGTGGATTTTATCAGAAATATCTGTAACCTGTAATATGTTCATGATAGTGAGTCATGTACACCTACTGAACATCAATATGTCTGAAAATGGTCCACATACTGTAGTTTCAAGCAGTAAACTCCTACATACATCTCTCCCTGTATTCTATCAATCAAATGTATCCTACCTATCTAACTAATCTATCTATAAAGATCATTTATGTTGCAAGTTTCTTTTAAATGGGCGGGGGGGAGTACTTAGTTTATAATAAGGGGTTTACTGTCCTTTAATTCCCCTTCATAGAGGTTCTGTGGTGTGATAAAAAGAGCAGGAATAATTTTCTTTCATGAGTTTTTTTTTTTTTTCTCCAATATAATTTATGAAAGATCCTGACAACTCTGTTAGCTGCACATAGATGACTTTGGGGGCAGTGTGCTTAAAGGGGAACCCGAAATGCTCTTTACTCTAGGTGTGAGAGTTTCTGGTGGACTAATTGTTCTAATGACTGCAAGTTTTTGTCCTCTGCTGCATTTTGATTCTTCTTTCAGTTAGTCATCGTTTTGTAGGTTCCAGTGGGGAATCCCTAGCACTTCTATTTTCATTGCCAATATGAGCAATCGTAGAAGCAGCATTAGGGTTCTAATACTACTTCTGTGCATGCTTATATCAGCAATATAGAAGAGGGAGGCATGCCTGCAATAGTAATGTGAAGCTAAAGGATAAAGGCTTTCCAATCATGTGACTTTATCACATGAGGATCCAGGATCTAATTTCCCCATTACTGTTTGCACTGACGGATGCTATTGCATTTGCAAAAATTATTGAAAATTTGATTGGTGGTTGTGTATTTAAAAAGGCTCTTTAGCTGACCATGACATGCCATGAGAGGAAACCCGTTTGGGTGAAACTTATTCAGTGACCAGCCCCAGAGACCTGTCTACTGATTTTTTTTTTGTCTTTGTTTTTGCTCAGTATAATACTTCCACAATAACAGTTTGTTTGCATTAAGATTTAAGATGTTTCTTGATTTAGGGTTATGGACACACTAGACCAGGGGTCTGCAACCTTTTCGGCTGAGAGAGCCATACAGTGCTCAGCCCTTTTGAATCCAGAGCCGCTGACATCATTGACTCCAGATTGGCTAGCAACCAGGAAGCGCGGTGACGTCAGCAGCTCTGGATTGGCTAGCAACCCAGAAGTGTGGTGACTTCAATGGCTCCGAATTGCTAGCCAAAGCACTGAGAGAATTTTGTCTTTACAGCACTTGCCGGCGATTAGCCAGCAGACTGTAACGAGCGGTGGTTGCATGTGAGCTCCGATGATTACAGTCAGAGCCAGATGTAGCCATCAAAAGAGCCGCATCTGGCTCAAGAGCATAGATTGCAGACCCCTGCATTAGACAATTACTGCAGCATTATATGACAGGATTGATATTATGAAGTGCAGTATACTGAGGCTCATGGGAGGTCTTTTGAAATTTGCATAGATTTTTTTGTGTTTTTAAAGGGGCATTATAGTGCTGATAAAACTACACACATACATATAAAACTCCTTTATACTAAGCCAGTTTCTGACACAAACAGTTAAAAAAAGAAAAAAAAACCATTTAGGGAAGAAATAATACTTGCCATTAGTTTTCCTGAGAGCTGACATTTTCCTCCCCCTCCTCTTTCTGTTCTACAAATCAGGCAACATGAGAATGAAAGCTGCCTGACTGCTATTGGTTTAGCAGTGTCCTGACCTTTTGGCCTCATAAATTAAGCTTGTTTACATTCCTGGAATGAAGGAGATTACAGAGGGAAAGCTGACTTGTGCACATGTGCTAAGTAGTAAGTAGGGCAAAAATGTCTGGGGGAGGGTACCTTTTCATAAAAAAACTGGCCTGTACACATCACACACACATTTCCTGGTGCGGGAGTTTATCAGTGCTGCCTACTCAATCATTCTGCATCACATGAAACATCTACTGGTGAGAAACGCTTCTCACTAAGGTATAGTACTGCATATGTAAAGATGTAATCTGACTATAGTTTCCCTTTAAACTTATTTTGGCTATATATAGGAAGAAATGTTTATTTAGCCCAGTCTGTGATAATAAGGTCATTTGTATTTGATACTATTAAGTGTGCTGGGTATATTCCTGTTTGTGGATATTCTTTTTTCTGTTTCTATTGCATTTTGGGTTTTTGTTTTTTTTTTGTCGTTGTTTTTGTCGACAGCACTGCACCGTAAAATACTCTAACAGGCCTATTTGAATAAGTGTGCTCATGTCCAATATGATGTTTTGTTTTGTATTTTGTTATACCTACAAAAAGAACACTGAAAGAAGATCAGCTGGAGACATAAGACCTGCAGTAAATATAATTAGCCAACTGAATTAGCCTCACCCTTAGAATAATGAGCACTTTTGTTCTTCTTTGGAGGTGGTTTGGGAGCTGAATCTGTGGTTATCTCTGCTTATTGTATTCTCTCTGCCACAAGCTAGATCATCTGTTACCTGTAGCAATACAATACAATGAATGTCTACATAGCTTCTTGTGCTTGATGAAACTTACTAAAATCTCAAGGACCCCTTTTCGCACCATAACCACTACTGCTAGAAGGGTAAACAAGGAAAAAATGGAACAAAAAATTTCCATTATCTGAAAAACAGTTACATTTTTAAATGAATTCTGGTGCCCCTGTGGAGGTGGTACCCTGCAGAACTATTGAACTAGCTTAGTACAGATTAGAAAGTCATGTTCTTTTTTTCTAACAAAATAACAGGTAAGGGTGTTTTTTTCTTTTGTTTTGTTTTTTTTGTTTCCCCCCCCACACGCACACCTATTCGGGTTATTAGTTTTCCAAAAGGAGATATGTGCTACGAATCCACTGCATGAAGAAAAAGATTACCTTGTCTTCTCTGAAGGGACCATACGGTGTTAGTCAAATAATTAACTGCACTAAAACTGATGACAAAATATGACTGTTTCTTTATGTAATGAGTAATCGTCCATTCCAGTCACTCTGTGTTCACTATATTATTGACTTACTCAATGTTTAACACTTGATTCTGTCTCATGACCTTTCTTTCTCCTTCAAAATTAGTTGGGTTTAGTCTCTCACCCTTGTCTCTTCCAACCATGTCTGTATTTTAAAGTACATACAACTGGAGCTGTGCGTGACACACAGATAAAATAAGCCCTAGACCAATGACATGCAGAGCAGTGTAACAATATGCAGGCAGTGCTATGACAGTGATTTAATGATAGCCAGAACAATACAACCACATGCATACCAAATCTACTGATGGTTGAAGCAATGCAGGCCATGTCTGAGGAGCATTTATATAATGTAATTTAACATGCGCAGTAGTGTTTTGTTTTCATACATCTTAGATTACCCTTTTTGCAGGGTGGTTTTAAAGGGCTCTATATAGATGTGGTGGTCTACATTTCACTGTGTAGAACAGATGTGCCAAGAGAAGACTTATGCAATTCTTATTCTTGGCAGTAGGGGTCACTGTGACATCAACAGACAATGGGCTTGAAGGGCATTTTCAATGAGCATGAAACAGACTGAAATAATCAAGGGAAAGTAGTGGAGAGATTGATGCAAAGATGATGCAGCTTTATCTAGCTGAGTGGTTAACCCAGTCTTCGGGTCCCCTTACTGCACATTTTCAGGATATCCTCTCAGGAACACGGGTGAATCAATAGTCATTCTGCCAGACCCACCTGTGCTGGTGATTGACCCATCTGCAAGGGTCATCTGAAATTGTGTTGTGTTTGTGGCCTGATATCAGTATTAATAACTGCTGATCATATGTTACTTTAAGACTTCCTGGAAGAGACTTGATATTAGAAGATGAAGTGGATAGGCTTGTTTTTTAATTTCTGTTCCTGTAATATAAACTGTCCTAAGGGGTATGTGGCATGTACTTTATCATGGCCCAGCCTATATTAGTAAGTGTTAAAATTACATATGCACAAATACCCTTTGGGTCAATAATATTTATTCTTCCTTTTTTTTTTTTTTCTTTACAGAAATTAGATTTTTTTTTTT
>WMED01028223.1:0-10488 GCA_019650415.1 Pipa parva | reverse complement strand
GAGAGTGTCTTTAACTTATAACAACAGGACTCAATGAGGAAAAACAAATAAATTATATCATCACGCAAGTGTGCATTTTTCTTTCCTCTGTGATTTATATCATGTTGTTTTGGTTGGGCGGCTTGGCAGTACAGTATTATACTCTTAATGTGAATTCAAGCCCAGTGATTAAAATAATAATAATAATAATAATAATAATAATAATAATGGCTGAAATTGCTGTAAAAAAGTTACCTCCACCTTCTTTGTTTACTAAGCAATTTTAGGTGCGTATCAACAGATTAGCTCATATGCTCTGATAATTGGCAAGTTTGGTCAAAAATTGCAGATCCCATCTTTGGGTGCAACCATTCCAATGATTAGATCATTTTTAATGTACATGTATTGGTCTGCCAATAACTGCATATATGTGCCAAATGTACTCTTTGGTGGCCCAGATTTACAGTACCAAGCAATAGAGATTCAGCCGATAAGTATAATTCAGGACAGTCATTAGATGTGGTATACAAAGAACAATAATCAAATTGGTCAGTGTATACCCATGGTTAGGAATTGCATGAATGCATCAGAGCGCTGGGACCTATTCATTTTATTCATTTTTTTTCTAGTAATAATGATAAAGCACATGTGCACTCCCTCCCTGCTCTTTAAAAGATACTTAAGAAGAACAGATAGAAGTCTGCAGAATTCATCAATTGATTTTTTATTGGTTTGCCTACTGGTCACTCAAAAGGAAGAGATAGAGTAAGGAGACAGGCAGTTACACACTATGTTACACAGCAAAAGTGAAAGAGAAGAGACTAAAGAAAATTTTAAAAAGAACAAAAAAACAGTTATAGACAAATGGTTAGTTTGATTTCCTTTGATAATGCAAACACTTAAATTAGATGTTCCAAGGTCAGAATTCCTCTATAAGATTATATTACAGAATTACCAAATCACACAACATGGCCATAATGCAAAACACACTATGCACTCTATTATAATAGTATGCATGATATCAATACACCCTGATAATTATTAATTTGCATCACAGGCAAAATTTGAATGTCACAAATTGTCTTACGTTAATAAAATGCTCATGTAAAGTTGATGCCTGCATTAAGTCCACACTGTACAAACCATAAACAGACCTGGTCTCCATATCTGAAATCAAATGTAAGAGACATTGTCCAAAAACAAAAACAAAAAAAAACCATTTACTGGGTCTCAAAAAATATAACTTATATTTGCATCAAGGCGGTGTTTCCTGTACCAGAATGTTAATGTCCCAAGGGTTACTTTTATAATAATTAATGCAAATAGAAGCTGGAAATCAAAAGTTTAGAACAGCTGATGAGAAAGGAAGAAAAAAGAAATTAAGAAACATTTTTAATCCTCCCAATTCTGTTTTATCTAATAAAAAAGTAGCACACTAAAGTTTGATTACAAACAAATTAAAAAAAATAAAGCATTTTAAAATTAAGGATAAAAATAAACCTACCATTAATAAGTCAGGGAAATACTTACAGTTAGAATCATATTACCATGTACCATACTTTTCAGAGGAAGTGATTAGTGGTTTATAAATGAGAAATTCAAAAGGTAAAGAGTGGCAGGGAATGAAACCCAATAACAATGGAAGGAAACCAGTGCCATTCTGCTATTCAGCAAGAAAAGCTATATTTTATTCATGCACATAAAATGTATTTAGAAAACAAAAGCTAAAATATCTGCTAAAACCAGTTTCAGTTGATACATAGAGGAAATCTGCACAAATCTGTGCAAGAGTATATCTATTTAATCAATGAGAGCACATTACAACAGGAAAGACACCCTGCCTGAACCATGTGAAATACATGGTAACCAGGAAGTGGAAAAGTAGATTTTGTTGCTTTCTTTGGACAAATTCCAAACTGCCAGATGCATTCAAGAGATCAAAAGCACGCAGACTACCAGTGCAACAAGTAATTTTCTTGAGAGCAGTTAGGATTAAGCAAAATGTCCTACAGTAAGATTCTTTTTTTAAAAAAGTCACTAAAAAGCTTGTACAAAATGCCTTTTTACGACGAGCGTTATGAGTTATCATACAGAGTAAAGTTGTCTATACAGAGGTATTGAGCTCAACAGCAAAAATTCAAGTCTGAATTCACCTGAAACAAACAAAGCAGGAAGATTTTCATGCAATTTGTTTTTATTAAGAAGTGTAATTTATTTTTTCCAGTGTAGGTAATGCATTTATCAGTCAATTAACATCATCAGCGATTGAGTTTCAATTTATAAATATCCATTATATTTTCTGATAGTTCTTTAAGAAAAAAAAAAAAAAAAGAAATGATCAGTAGTTAAATTAATAGATACAGATATGGCTAGCTAATATTTATTATACTTTATTATATACTTACTAGTATTTTGCTACCAAAGGACAACTTTAGAAAGTTTTCATACTTACCTGATCGATCTAGCTGCAATACACTACGGGGGTTATTGACTAAAGACTAAGGGGGTTATTCACTAAAGTAGGAATTGTTGCATATAGGTGTGAATTTGGCAGCTAAAGAAAGACAGTCGCAATAGGCTGCTACTGTTACAGTCGCGTCTTTATAATGAGAATATTGTCGCAGTCGTGACTTTACAATGGGGGATCATCACATACTACCCACTCCATCTGAATTTAACCAACTGCGCATACAGTCTGCTTAGGATGGGGGACTAACTACATTTTAGAAGGCAACTTTTTTGGTTGGTTTGTAACCTTGCTAAGGAAAAACACACATTTTGTAATTTCCACTTTACACCTTGGACAAATTAAGCTTTTATTCCATCTAAAATTTTAAATATTGACCATTAATTTATACATAACAATTTTAAATAAAAACCTCTCTCCCATAATTCCATGTTTATTATTTTCCTAGGTGATACCAGTATAGATGGCATTCCACTATGTTTATTTCTCCCATATATACCATAAGATTGGTACTGTCATGAAAATTTCTGCTTCTCGGGTTGGCTCCCCAGGGTGCACCTACATACTACTCAGTTACCCAGGCACACCTGGCAGGGAACTCTCAGGCTAAGCACAGACTGTAGTGTGAAGGAATATAACCACAAAAATATTACTAATTGCAACAACAATCCCAACAAAAGTAAAAAAGGATGTACCTACGCTACCCAATCTATGTAAGCCTGACATGGTGGTCAGATCCAGTATAACATTATGTCCATGTATACCTTTCAGGAATTGTTTTAATACATGTCAATTACAAAAATGTTTTAACCTTTAATTATTCTTTTTTTCTCCTCCATTGTGAACTTCCCCTTGAAAAAAGCCCTTCAGGCAAAATTAGAAAAATATAGAGAGTGTAGCTAGAATATGGAGAATGTGGCCCTGAATCATTAGATGTGTGTAAAAACCATATAAAGCAGCGGTTCTCAACCTAGTTGAGACCACGACTCCCTGGGCTGACGTCACGCGTGATGTTTTGGCCCGACGTCATCGCGTCGCGTGACACATGACGATGTTTGGGTGAAACATCAACATGTATGCGTGTCACATGATGACTTTCGGGCCCGACGTCACCATGCAGGAACCCTTATATAAAGGGACCTGCGCTGTCTTCCGGCTTCACAGAGTGTTCGCGACCCCTGCGAGAGCATCATTCGACCCCCAGGTTGAGAACAGCTGATATGAAGTAAAAAATGTCACAAAAAAAAGTTCAGCTCATCAGATTAAATTAAAGACAGTGATGAATAAAAATTAAAGTTGTCTCCTGGTTTTGTTCATTACCCTGTGTTTGAGGTATACTCTATAATACAAAATTATAAACAATTTTTTTGAGTATATTCTTAATTTATCAGGCATTCTATATATGTAGGTGCTGGTTTTATCTCATTACAAACCAAGAAAGCTGGAAAAATAGAACGCTAAACTATCTGGCTTATAAAACTGGTGTTACGCTGCTAAATTTGTCTGTTGACCTTAGTCTTTATAAACCTAAGCAACAGAAAATCACTGTGTATTTCAGAAGAATCCTCTGTATAAATAAATATCCATTCATGGTCAAACACTTCTCTAAGAGCATTCTGATAAATTCAAGTTAATTTAGTGCATACGCAGTCATTACAGTTGCCATATCATTGGCCACACTGAGTGATAATTCTAACAATTGTCTTAACTATTTGTAGCTTGTGGGCAAATTTCCAATGATCTAATCATTTGAACATCAGGTCAAAGGGCCCAGATGTGCCTGCTTGTGACCAGCTTTATTTACATTAAATAACATGCTTTTCATTTACTAAAGGAATCTTTAATAAACAAATCACTCAATTGCATGATAAAATATGTTTTTCCTTAATTAACAAAGAAAAATATCCATTTGAGTTTTGTAGAATCTATCACTGACTAAAGGAGCACTAAACCATTTGAAGTAATATGCATAAAATACGTGTTTATGCTGTTATCCATGCTTGCAACTGAAATAGTATATATATACTATATATATATATATATATATATATATTTTTTTTTTTTTTTTAAATACATTTTAGAAAACATATTAAATAAGGCAATAATGTAACAATTCCATTTCGCAGTTCATCATTACATGTGCTACTTAGAGCTAAGTGCACCTGCAGCTAAACAGAAACAAAATAAACCCCAATCGGATGTGGGTAATTGGACCCTGCCAGGTCAAAGGACCAGATCTGTTGTAAAATAAAATATTTCTACTACACATTAGCATAGGAATATATAACACATTAATTAAAATCACTTGCATTGCAACGAATAGCTTACAACTGTTAAATTAATGTGTGTGTGTGTGTGTGTTGCTCACTTCGCACATGGTGTTATGCGCTTGCTGATGTCCTGCATATGGACATCAGCGAGCGCTTTAAAGGGATTCCAGTCTCGGCGAGACCAAAAGAGTTGCCTCGCCGAGACTGGAATCCCTTTAAAGCGTTTGTTGATGTCCGTGTGCAGGAAATCAGCGAGCGCATAACACCATGTGCGAAGAGAGCCAAAGGATTCGGAGCTCACTTTGCTGAATGGTGAATTCCCCCCTAAGTCTTTTAAATAGTGCAATACTCATTTTTTTGCATCTGTGGACTAACACAACCTCTCTACCCTAACATACATTCATATATATTCACACACACGCGTCTTATGAACATAGTGTCCCTTTTTAACCTATCAATATCAGTTGGTTACAAAAACATAACATCTTGTGTAAAGATAAACAGAATCATTATTACTGACTTCATATGAAAATGAAAATGCAATCTATACAGAGGGCATGCACAAATTATAAATGAAAATGAAGAAAAATAATTTTGATTACAATTTACTTAATGCCCCCAGGAAAGCATCCAGATTTCTCATTCCACCTCACTGAGGAATTACAAACATGCATGAGAATCTATTCTGCTTACAAAAGGAAGAAACCACGTAACACATTTCATATTTATATGCAGGTACCTGCAGAGTTCTGCAGAAACTGTAATATAGTCCATCTGTTAATAATGAAAGATTTCCTATCTATGGGAAATCATAATGACCTCAACATCGGTGTAGACAGGTTACATACAGACTGCCATTTTTAGTCTTCTGCTATGTGTGTATAATACTTATTTTCTGGCTTTCTGAATACCGCATTGCCGTTTCATTTTCCCTGTTACTGGCTTTGGGGGAAAAAGCAGTCTCCTGCAGACATGTTTTCCAAGGAGCAGAGTGGCAATCATAAGCAGTACACAGAAAATAGAAAACCACTCTTCAATATCATATTTACCTCTTTAGAAATAAAATTCTGCAGAACCTAAAAGAAACACAGCTGGCAGAACATAATTGATATTTGTTTTTGTTTCTTTTGTATTTATCAAAACTATTTATTATCCCTCTGCCAAACAGTGCATTATTACTCTCCAGTATTAGTAAAATTAAGCCTGGGAAGCATGTAATGACTTTTATTGCAAGATTGTGGATGGTATGAAAATACATGAAAAATAAAAAAGGTGTGACCGTGTGACAAAATGATAAATGTACGGGCATAAATAACTGCTCTGTAGTAAAACAGTGGTGGTTACATAGCAGAAATATAATATTCATTAGAAAATACACAGCTCGGATTCTCAATAACTAAACACAAAAGGAAAATGAAAGAATCTAAAAGAAATGCTCTGTTGATAAACAAACAAAAAAAAAAATGAAAGGCAAACAGTTTTAGCACCTGTTGATTAAAGGAGAATGAAAAGTGAAGCAACTATATTTTATTTTATTTCCTTACAAACCAAATCAAAGGGCACAGTTTTAGTAAAGTTTAAAGTTGGCTACAGTGTTGCAACCAGCTCTGTAGAGTAAGATTGTCTTTAGTTTAAAATCAAATGCTGAGCAAATGGGGAAAATCATGATGTCACAGTCACATAACATGTCGGAAGTAATCCTAAACTCCCGATGGTCCATCTGTCCAGGCCTATCTACCTAATGGATGACCAGATCAGAGGGGTACATCAGGAGGTTAGAGCTACTCCCAACGTAGCTCACTTCCTGGCCTGGTGGGCATCGAGGGAGAGTTTCACCCCCAGTAACCTCCTGTGGACTCCCATGACAGAGCACATTTATATGCACAAAATGAGCTCAGCAGAAGTAGGAAGAATGCTTTGCTTTTCCATGGTCCACTGAAAGTGCGCCTTATAGTACGGTGCGCCTTATATATGAACCCGATGTAAGTTGAACAAAATTTGATTTGCGGTCTGAGCTATGGTTTATTTACTGGTAATGTGCTGCGCCTTATAGTCCGGTGCACCTTATATATGAACCAAGATTGCTTAAAAGGTGCTCATAGAAAGTGCGCCTTATAGTCCGGTGCGCCTTATAGTCCAGAAAATACTGTATATATGCACACTGTATCCCAGAGATTGATATTCTCCCTAAAAGAGTTACTGGAAAGTCCACAAAGTTGCCACTGTAGGCAATGGTAGAATACATACTCTATGCTTAACTTACAAAAAGAGTACTGTGCATCTTCTCTTAAACAAAGTTTTCACCAGATCTAAAGCAGAAATATCAACCATCTCACACTGGCACACAGTTTGGCCAGGACCCAAAAATGGCCCTACATTTCAATCTGGTTGGCTAATTAAAAGACCACCTGTCATCTCAAAATACTAATTTAGGATGTACAAATGAAATAAATGTTTTTGTATATATATTTAGAAAATGTACCTTTAAACAGCATTTCTCTCTGTCACCTTCCCTGTCAGCCTGACTTTTCTTTCTGAGTCGGGTTGGGCGGGGTTAAAGGATTATTGATATTATAGCTCCTCCAATCAGATCCCTTAAATCACGATCTAGCAGGGATCTGAGTGGAGGAGCTATAATGGCAATCATTTAACCTTGCCCGACCAGAAAAAGAAAAGTCAGGCTGACAGGGAATATGACAAAGAGAAACGCTGTTTAAAAGGTACATTTTTTTTAATACTTATATATTTACAAAAACGTTTAATTCATTAGTACAACCTAAATTGGTATTCGTGCTTTGAGGTGACAGGCACACTTTAACCAAAATTGATTGAATTTAATAAATGAGTTAATGCTGCTACTTTGCATTACTGTCAATTGAGCTCTTTCTGACAGATATCGCTGATTTTTCCACCAGGAACTTTCAAAAATTTTAGTGCCCCATCTCTATAGGGAATAATGGGATTTTGCCAACCTTTAAACAGGAAAACACTTGTTGAGGTTAAAAAAAATTATAAAGGGCTTAATAAATTTTGATATCTATATCGCTGATATTGATCAAGCAGAAAAAATGTTATTCAATTTTTGTAAATAGCCCCCAATATGTCAATCAGTGCATAATACACAGTTAAAGTCAACTAAAATCAATTAAAAAAGTGATTACATTGTCTAACCAAATTGTAAATTGTGTGACTCTCTAACCTTATTGCAAAATAGTATTCCCTTAGCTCTGCCCAAAACCTGTTGAAAGCAACCCTCTTTTTGAACAAAGACCTCCCTGACTGTCAATGAACAACTTGTGGCCTACAAAACTTTAGAGAACTTTCAGGGATTTCCTAACAGACTTGCTTGAAAGGCTATCTTTTGTTTACAGTCAGGATGACAATATTTTTAGCTCTTTTTTTAGGTCTCTTTTGAGAATGGGGTTAATCTATGCATGCAATGCAATATTAATGTTTGTGCAAAAACTGAATTTAGATCTATTTTTTCACAAAATTTATGATTTTGGCCCTTGGAAACTTGTAAACAAAATCATTTACATGAACCCACACATATGAATGCACCATCAACAGAAGCATCCTTCCTGGAGATTGGTGACTATAACCAAAACTGAAAATAACAAGCTACTGTCCTTTACTTCAAACTGAACATCTGAATTTAGGAAGCACAGGTCCAAAATGCAGGCATTCATATTTTTCATCAAAGAGGACAAAGTCACAATGTCAAACAATTGGTCACAAAATAAATATATTGCCTTCCCAGAAAGCATCTACACCACTAAAAGGCAACAATTCCTCCAGGACATTATTTGAATGGAGTTGGCATGTTCTCCCCATACTTGGATAGGTTCCCTATTGTTATTTTGGTTTCGTCCCACAACCCAAAAGCCTGACTAAATTTGCCCTAAGTCTGTTGGTGTGATTTTATAGGGAAATTAGATTGTAATCCCCACACGGACAGGGAAAGAAATGAATGATTAAACTCTGTAAAGTGCTAGGGAAGATGTGACACCTATATAACTACATAATACTTTCCAATATTAATAAACTCCTGTACAAGCATTTTTAATCAGCTGAAGAAGCACAACTTCCTAAAACATATAATTACAAGTCACCTGTCAGCAATAGCCAAACCAGTAATGGTAGCCGAGTGCCCTAACACCAGATACCAGGCTGTGTCTCCTCAGTAGCGCCCATTCAGCATCTGATTAGTAAGCATAGAGTGGGCTTTACCAGTCATCTACCCCCCCCCCCCCCCCCCTGCTGCTCAGTCCAATGTTTGATGTAGGGACCATGGATGTAGTGAGGACCCCTGTGAAACAAACACTGCAGTCTCATCAGTCTCCAGTCACGTGACAGTGAAGGCGCCCAGTATCTCTCACAGCTAAGCTTTAGGCAATGCCTGGCATTTACACATATTCTTCTGATAATATAAACATTCATAGTGCCAGGCACCTTACCCACTACCACAGAGCCATAACCGGTGCCCTCTCTCTGCCAGTGTGCCGGTACCCTTACCTGTGAGCAGTGCACAGGAATCCCGCCTGCTGCCATGGCCGGCGCTCTCCTCGCACACTGTAGCAGCCGAGGAGAGGGGCACAAGCAGCAGCAGCGCAGTGAGGAGCAGGGCCAAGCAGGCGCCAGAGCATCTCTGCCAGCGCGGACCTTCCTCCGGCACCCTGCAATCACATATCCACTGCAGCAGCGGCTCTATCCTCCTGCTCCACCGCCGACTAGCCGCATTCCGGCTGCTCATTACTGCCCCGGTCTCCGCTTCTAGGCTCATCACATTCCAAGCGACGCGGGGATGGTCCGGGTGATTTTTCACCCTCGCCGGGTTCCGGGTTCCACCAAACACCAACCAGCGTCCGCCCGCGACACAGACGCAGCTCGCGCGCCCCTAGGACACACACTCGCGCGCGCGTCCCCCCCTTCCCTCTCCCGGTCACACACACACACACGCGCGCGCCCACGTCACCAGGCGGTGAGGCCGCAGTGCGGGGGAGGAGTAAAAGTCTGCTTAGCCCCGCCCCTCGTGGGGGGGGGGAGAGAGAGGATGGAAGGTGAGAGGGAGTGAGGGGTAAGGAGCAGGAACGGCAGCTTAGTGTCAGTTAGCCGCATTGTGACAGGGATTTCCGGGGGCTCTCCAGTTGTTGGGGAGCTAGATAGATGACAGAGTGCGAGGGATGCTGGGAGTTGTAGTTTTTCCATCAGAGAGAAGTGGGTTAAATGTGGGCTAAGTGAATGGGCAAGCACTGTTCCCAGCCATAGTAAGCAGTGAAGAGTTTGTGATAGTGACACCGTTACACCTCATTAGGCTGGATAATGCTGTTTCACAATCTAGACACATTTTCTTGCGGCGTTTTTTTTTTTAAATATAGCGGAGAGGGGGAGTCGCGACCAATTGCAGTAGAGATGCGACTGTTCCCTGACAATCTGAGCTGCGACCTCTCCTGTAACTGCATTTGCACTTTACTTTTGCCCACTGGTTCTTGTACATTATATCCCGATCCCCATTGTCATGTACGCTGGAGAGTTGAGAAACGCAACTTCAATACTTGTATGTGCTCATGTACATATGTAGAATTGACAAAATAAATAATAATATCTAATGGCTGCTCTGTACTGTACCTACAGCAGCTCCCTCTCATTACACTGGGTAATGTGCAGCAGCAATTCACTGGCATCTCAATGACACCATTAGGCAAATAATGGTAAAGCCTTGGTTGGATTGTACGTCTGGCAAAGCCTTGGTTCGATTGTACGTCTGGCAAA
>WMED01028221.1:0-10488 GCA_019650415.1 Pipa parva | reverse complement strand
GCAGTCATGTGTTTATAATGAGAATATTGTCGCAATTGCGACTTTACTATGGAAAATTATCGCAGTCACAGATTTGCTATAGGAATCCGCTATTTGAGAATTCAACAGTCGAATTCACACCTTAGTGAATAACCCACACAGTGTTTGCATAACCCTGCGGAATATACATTGAACTGGTTTAGAGATCCCCTTTACTGATTCAGCTCATTTACATAAACGGTATAGTCCTGGGTGTAGCCTCAAAAAAAGCAAGAGGGCAAATACAGAAAAAACAGTTGACTTTATTGCAGTATTTTGGTCTGCCTTGTGACCTTTATGAAGCTTTAATAAAGGTCACAAGGCTGACGGAAAAAATGCAATAAATTCTACTTCTTTTTTTTACAAACCCTGTGAGTTTAAACATACAATAAATACACAAACAAGCCCAGGTATTAGATGAAGTGCATTTTATGTGAGACCGTCAGGTCTAATACATCCTTTTCTTTCCAAATCATATCTGACTTGACTGACATTGAAAAGGCAGTGAAACTGTATCACTCGGACAAAGTAATTTCACATTTTTCCAGAGACAAGTTTTTAATGTTGAAACTCACCCCTGCAAACAAAATACCCATGTGAAACTAAACCAAGACGAGTATAGAATCTTTCTTCAAACCCGATAAAAAATGCTAATTCTCTTTTAATTACATATGCTAAATAATAATGCAGAACTTCTTGGAACCGCTCACAATGTATCAAATTGTATTCTACCATTTCATCTCATTAGAACTTCACCTTATATGTCATTCTAATTGCACATCGCAGATTTCAAAGACATTTTGCTTCATATTTTCATTTATTTTATTTTATTTTTTTGGTAGTTTTTGAAATATTTATCTTCTTTAGGCATGAATGTTCCTCTGGTTTGTGTGTTCAGTTAATCTAGCAACAGGCAGTGATAATAATCACAGATTAGAAGAGAAATATTATAGGACCCGGGCAGAACCATAAGAAATGAAATAAATTATAAATAAAATTAAAAAAAAAAAAAAAAAAAATCAAGGCTAAGTGATTTCTCTGTTGCTGAACAATGCAGAACAATAAAATAAATAATAATTTAAAAAAACAAAAAAAAAAAAGATTTTTCAAAATTAATTTTAAGGTGAACATATCGTTTAAGCACAGGAAATGTTATACACATGCAAATAAAGATTCTGGGGGTAATTCATCAAGCAGCAAAGTGAGCTACGATGTGTTCGGCTCACTTCGCTAATGGTAGTATGCGCATGCTGATGTTCTGTACGCGGACATCAGCATGCACATTAAAGGGATTCCCGTCTCAGCGAGGAAACTCTTTTGTTCTCGCCGAAGTGGGAATCCCTTTAATGTGCATGCTGATGTCCGCATACAGGACATCAGCATGCGCATACTACTATTAGCGAAGTGAGCCGAACACATCGTAGCTCACTTCGCTGCTTGATTAATTACCCCCTCTATATTGCAGCCAGCTGAACATTTACAGTAGTTCCTATTTAGTCAACTTTTAGGCATCTTTCACCTTATTCCGTTTCTGTCCAGCTGCTCGGATACAAGTGTTTTACGTTATTTTTTGGCGCGTTTCCACTTGTTGGTCCAATACATGCCTTGCTATTCATCACTATGGAGTTGCAAGAGAATCTGCTGATGATGGGAGGCTTGTGCACATGGGAATCTGGAGGCCCCTGAAGGCCGCCACAGTTCATGGCCTCCTCACCTCATAGGGGCACATCTGTAGTAGTCTTAGCCTCCTGATGTGCCCCTCTGTCCGGCCATATCTGCCTAATCAATAAGGGCTGCGGCCAACCAGGTTAGGATAACTCCTGATGCAGTTGCGCCAGTCACGTATTGACATCACAGCCCCACCCCCAAACATTGTTTTCTATGGACGCTCATGTTTATGCATTTAGTCAGATGACATTTGACATCACTATGAAATTGCAATCTAAATATCACAGTAAAATCACATCAATCACACAATTTGACCTGATTTTCTCTAAGTATGCAAGTGTTGGCCTCAGGAGTCAAAGAGAAACTCTGTAATGTGAAAGAGGCATTTAAGTCACAGGAACAGCCACATTCTTAATGTTTTTTTACCAGGCTGCATTAGTATTTGTTGCCCTGTCTGTAAATTACCAGTACTGTGACTCTCCTCTCTAAATTACAGTGAAATTTGGCTTTAAAAATGCGTCTTGTGCTTGCAATTGAAAGGTCACTATTATTACTTGACCTGAAGAAAAAGTTAAAACAAAAAAAGCTTTAGAACAGAAGGCAAAGAGGCCTTAGCAGTAGAAGCAGAATAAACATAGACCAATCTCTATTACACAGCTGGATACCCAGCGGGACTTACATTGAGTTGTAGTTCATCCGTCCATTGCCCAATCAATTTGTATCCTTGGGTTCCATTTGTAATCTGATACTGAAAAATGTCATACCTCCCAAGGGCATCCCCATTTTTATTAAACAGCACTGGGGTACCAGCACTACCTGTTTGGAGAGAGAAAACTGGATTATAGTACAAATTTCTATTTCTTCTATTTCTATTTTTATTCAGGGAAAAAAGTCCACACAAATGGCACACTCCTGTTTCTGGAATGTCAAAGTCACAGCAGGACTTATGTTGCGAACTACAACTCCCAATATTACAATAAAGACATCATCAGCTGTAGAGCTACAATCCTGTCTCAGATATGAATAAGATTTAGCAAAGACTCTTTTCTCTTAGATGGGACTGTTAATAGTAGGGTGTTTGGAGCATGAATTTTCAGCATTATTTAACTGTATTTGATGGACAAATTTTTATAAAACAGTCTGTCCCTTTCTTTTTTAATACTGCCATATCTTGGTGCGAATATAAAATAAATACAAACATACAAACCTGGCTCACTGAACCGGAGAAAAAGGCTTCATCAGCTCCTCTTCCTTCTTGCTGCCACTGAACAGGTGTCATAGTATGATGCATGATAATGACATCATCACTCTGACACCAGGTGTCTGCAGGAAGACTGAGAAGTCCACACTACTCTCTGTCTCTGGTTCAGTGAGCTTTATGAAAGCCAGGAAGAGAGATGAGTGGATCTGTGTGTGCCTGTTTGTGTCTGTGTTTCCTTGGATGTAACAAATAGTATATGGGCTAGAATTTTTCTACCAAAAAATCCTTATAGAAACATAAATGCCAAATTAGATAAACATTTGACCGGGTTAGAGATGACAAAAAGCAACGTATACACACATGTTACATTTACCCCTTAATGTTCAGAAAATGAGCAGAAGCTGAAGCCAGTTATATTTGTAGCAAAGATTTGTTAGCAAATGGTACAATAATGGTACAATCATCTGAAATACATTTGTATGCAAAAGCAGACTAAACCAGATTGTCTTCTTAAAGACATTTGCTTATTACAAGATAGAGTAGAATTCCTCCATTTTGAGTAAATTGCTAAATAATTAGTGCTCTTTTCTCCCTGACTCTGGACATTATCAGCAGGACATGAAACCTTGTCCGTATTAGAGCGAGAAGAATGTTGTGCGCCTCTAGCATACAATACCATCCAAATTACCAAAATGAGCTCAATTAGGCTTTGTAGGAAATGAAGAGAATTATTAAAGAAACCACGGGACAGTCTTTTAAAAAAAAAAAAAAAACAGTAAGAAAAAAATGAAATAATAATACTTCTTTTGCCCCTGAGAATTACGCACGACAATAAAATGTTATAACTATAATGGGAATGTAGAAGATAGCCAAGTAATAATAAAGAGAAAACTTCTCATGGTAGTTATTAAACCACTTAAACACCATCAAACTCTTCAGGCCAATGACATATATTTAGACGGAACATGCGATATCTGCAGGGCTCCCAGTACAGAATATAAAATATACCAAATTTAGATGTAAGATTTATATTTCTGGCTCTTTTCATTACATGTATAATTAACAAACCTTTACACTGAATTGTCATATCAGGAGTTATCGAAATGAAAAAAAGTTACGAGTTTGAAATATCCTACATATCTCTATCAACCATATGGTCAATGTATTATTCTAGGTTTAGGTAGTCCTTACCCTTCACCCCATTATTCTTTATCTGTTTGGAAAGAGACAGAAATTAGTGAAGAGACCATCTCCAGAATGTTATTGGATATTCACTATCTGGACTGGCAAATAGGTTTATCCTAAAAATTACACACAATTATCTATACTAAAGCATTAGTGACAATGGTTTGATATCTCAGTTGCTTGTACGAGTCTTGAGGGAATCTAGCTTAATAGGTACTGGTATAATAAATTGTGTGAGGATTACAATCTTCAGCCCCGGCGACAACCCATCTAACATTCTTTGTTCTTTATGAGGGCAGAAATTTATGCTCTAATCTGCAGTATCTTAATGCTGTAGTGCCTTTCAACAAGTACATGTCTAATTTGCCAGTTTCTAAAGGTGACCATCTCAGCAGTTTCCTTTAGGACAAAGGCCTAATTTCTTTGCACATTTGACTTGACTAACAATATACTATAAAGAGAGTTTTAGGGGTAGGGTAGAGCTTATAAAGTCACATAATCATATATAGTCACGTAATATACGTATCCAGTCAGATCTGGGCGAAATTGATTAAAGTCGTAATTTCGAAATTTCAATTGAATTTTGAAATTTCGATCGATCGAAAATTCGATCGATCAATCACTTCGCCTTTAATAAATTTTGCCCTCAGTTTATTTAAAGCAATTTTGTTTTTGTTGGCACTGAAATAGTAACTTATGTTTGGTTGAGAGGTCTTGCCAGTTATTTTAAAACATTAGTTAAAGAAATGCAGTCTTTAAAAGGGTGTTTGTACACAAAAAAGCTACTATGCTAAATCCTGGTATAGTACAGCATAACAGTTAATCTATATAAAATGGAAAGAAAAATCCAAATTCTCATTTTAATAGCAAAGCTTTTAATTATTCGGACACATAGTCATAGACAGGGTAGGACGAATTACAAAATGAAATAGTAAACTGGAAGTTTTAATTATTAGGAAAAATATATACAAAACAGTGTAGTGAGTGGAATTCTGGGTAAAATTAGTGGCTCCTGTGCATATCTTATACCTACTTTGCCAGTGTTAGGCTCACAGGTTGGGAAAAGTAATATCAAAAATGGTTCAGTTCATCAAGAAATGAATTGGCCTTCAAGGACTTTTAAAAAGATCTTTTATTTAGACAGTAACACAGAGTTGCAATACTCATAAACATGAAATAACTGTTTTATGCACAATCCTTTATAATCAGACTTGCAGCCCTAAATACCCTCACTAGTAACTGCCATACATTACTTATATATTTGCGTTGTGGGGTGATATAACTATTTCTCTCTACAGGTTACATAGCCCTCTTCTGCGCCTTATAAAAGGGTAGATATAGACATTAACTCTATAAGAATATTTTTACAGTGATCGTTTCTGTTTTTTTTATACAGATAAAGGAAATATACACAATTTTTAAAGCCAGAGTTCATGTCACACCCTGCAAAGGGTCTGAAGCAAGAGAAACTAAAGTGATGCTGTCCCCTCCTCTAAAACTAGCATTTGCATATAAAGCACAAAAGATGCAAATGAAGGTGTTAGTGGTTCTGGGTATAATGAAGGAAAGGTTGTTTGGAATTTAGAGTAAAAAATGGTGGCGTATAGAGAGGAGCAACTAAACTTATATGGCAGATTAGTAGTACTACCATCATTTATTATCTCTCATTTTAATTTTCTCAAGGACTTACCATTAAAGCTGACACTGCGGATGTACTTGAGAAGTTTCTTTCCTCCTGCATGCTCCATCTCTGAACATATTCCAGTAGAACTTGGACACAGGTCTTTGTTCATGTTGTGTAAAGCATGTGCCATAGCATACACTGCATCTACCACAAACTGCACTCTTCCATCTTGCTCATAGGGGGAATCCTGCCCTATACGCTCTTGGCCTGAAAGAAAGAAAAAAACTATTGCACCCCAAACCTCTAGCAGAATAATAACATAATTAACCTATTTGTTCTATGGGAATTATTAATTAAACATATTTGTTCTTATAGAAAATCAAGTGAGGGCCTGAGTTTTATCTTTAAATACTAATACTAACTGTCACTCAGCTTCCGCCAAACCACTTCTGCCTTAGTGGGTGCCAACCACAGCCAGTTACCCCAGCACCTTAGTGAATAACCCCATTTGACAAAAACATATTAAAACATGAACCTAAATAACAAACTGACCCATTGTTTACAAATGTGTTTTAAGTTTGATCACAAACAATATTGCAAGTTAAAAGCATTTTGTGGCTATTATGTAGGACACTGTTTCTAAGGGCCAAATTCACTAAAGTCAAAAACTTTTTTTTTTACCTTTTCGTCCCCATTTTTCACCTGAACACAGTTGGACATTTCGAAGCTTGGAGTTCAGCAAGATCTTCAGGTTTAGGATGAAATTTACTTAAGTCGAAAATGATTTTTTTTCTACTTTTTCGCCCATTTTTCGACTTTATGTTAGTAGTATGGCTACCTTTCCATTCGATCCAAATCCGATTGAAAAGTTTCTACCAGTAAGAATCTGATCAAAAAATCTAATTGAAAAATATCGATGGATTTTTACCGATCGAACAGCCAAGAACTTGTGGGATAAACTCGAAAAGGCCGAAATCAGCCTTTTCGAGTTTAATAACATTTGCCCCAAGCATCCCATTGTCCAACTGTGTTCGGATGTTGGGATTATGATTTAGGCAGGACAGTGACAAGTTGAAGTTCATTTATTCATAACATTAACCTGCAAGATTTTCTGGCTTTCCTTTGTTCTGTAATAATGAGAGAAGCTACTGACTTTGCAAATTGGATTGATTTAATCATGCCATACTTTAAAATGTGTGCTGGGACCTTAGTTGTTCACAGTGGTTGCACCAATAGCAGTTTTACTTCTGAATGAAAATATTTCTTTCTGCAGCACAACCACTCAGAAAACCCCAAACTAATTTCACACCAAGAAATTCCCTTTTATCACATCGCTCTTCCAAATTGAATTCCTAAGAGATCCCATTCTGCTTTTTAATTTGCTAAAGGTGGCATATCTGTATAATAAATACCATTCCTAAACAGATGACAAATGTCAGCTGCCTATTGTCAGTGTCCTATTATGCAGAACCTCTCCACCTCCTCCTGACTTTCCATCAACTCTGCTTTTATCTGTTTTTTTTTTTTTTTGTCTCATTTTTGGACAGTCTTGACTGGCTCTGGTCCAAATGTAGCTTTTGCTAAAATGTCCACAGATTGACAGACCATGAAAATTTTAAATGCTCTCATATCGTTGAATAAATTATTCTCTGGAGCATTTTCTTCCAAAGAATCTCTGACCATATAAGTAAGCATTAATATTGAGCTAATAAACCTGAACCAGTGTTTTGTATTGTAATCTGTCACGGATGCTTGAATTAACCTGTTACTTGCATATGTGAGATGCATATGAATGGTGGCAAGGTGTAAACAATTAATGATGTCAAAGAAGAACATAAAAGCAATTTTCTGTAAGTATGTGACAGTACAAGTAAACTTTCATCAAAATAAGAAGCCTATGCCTCAAACTTTCTCCTTTACTTCAGTATCTCCCATCCTTCTAAGGAGTAATGAATAAATGGTGGCCTATTCACAAAGCACTGTACACCTAGTGGTAAAGGAATAATACATTTCTGTCTGGTCCCATGACACACCTATCTAGTTTACCTATCCCTTTAGGGCACTCTACACATATTGGTGAAGGCATACTCAATTTATTTCCAGTCCCTTATACACCTGTCTAGTTTAAAAATAATTCATTTTACAACTAGAGAAGCAGTAGCAGCATTTGCAGGAAAGTCTCACAAGAAAGATGTGGTTAAGTTAGAGTGGGCTTAAAGGTGGGCTGCTAAAATAATTAAAAGAATGGGCAATATGCAGTACCAAGAAAGATTATCAAAATTGGGATTGATTAGTCTAGAAACTAATTAGTCTATAACAATTAGTCTATAACTATGTATAAATATATTAGAGGTCAGTACAGAGATCTTTCTCACAATCTATTTATACCAAGAACTGTAAGTATAACAAAGGGGAAATCTCTACGTTTAGAGGAAAGAAAGTTTCTGCATCTACACAGAAGGGGATTTTTTACTGTAAGAACAATGAGGTTATGGAACTTTCTGTCTGAAGAAGTTGTTATGGCTAAATCCATTAAGGAGTTCAAAACTGGTTTGGATGCTTTCCTTCAGTGTAAGAACATTGTAAGTTATGGGTACTAGATAACTGAAGGTGGGATCTTGATCCAGTGAATTATTCTGATTGCCATATTGGAGGAAAATGGGCTGAACTGGATGGACTTGTGTCTTTTTTCAGCCTTATAAACTATGTAAAGTATGTTACATTTTTGGATTTGAAAGAGTGCACGGCCTAGCCTTTCATCAAAGATACACCAGATGTAAAAAAACCTGAAAATTTACAGAATTATTTACCTGTACACTTGCGATCAGTGTCTTCCTTTTTAGAGCCAGTAATAGTTAACTTGCAGTTAAAATTTTCTTCCCAGTACTCCGCAAACCAGACATTTCTCCTATTATTTTCCAAAGTCCTTGATGTGAAGTAAGCATCAAAACCTTAAAAATGAAACAGAATACAGATTAGTCACACTATAACTTCAGTTATTTACTTCCCTTTGTTTAGTTACATTGCTGCATACCTGTATAATGCAAAACAATGTTTTGACTGAAATATACGTTTCTAACCATTTGGTTCTATAGCCAAAAATTCTCTATAAGAACAAAATGTAACCACGCAATATGTTCTTTCCACATATAAAATAATGTTTTTTTTTTAAATATTGTTAGTGGTGGGAATAAACTATTGCACCCTGTATTGAAATCACTCTGCATCTCAGATTAGATAGCTGGGCTACAAAGAGAAACATATATGAAACACAAGAATAGTGCAATAAGCACATATTGACAGTGAAACACACAGTGTTGATAACAGATATAAGTGTAAATTACAACTAAAAAATTTATATACTTAATTGTGAACAATAATGTGAGTCCATCAAGTGCTAAAATAAATGTCCATATACACTCATCTCAGCAGCTCCTGAAATTGATTGAACAATCCACTACTCCACCACAACAGGCTCTGAAGCTTCTGAAACTGACTGTGCAATACACTTCTCAGCCACAACAGGCTCAGGTGTGCATGAAGAGAAAAAAACATTGCCCTAGTGCAATGTTATAAAGGATAAATCCTTATTAAAACACCCTACACGTGTAGCAAATCACAAATAGGGGGTAAAAAAATGTGCTTACAGTAAGAAACAGTGCCACACACACCTCCTGTGCTTGCGCTTACCAAATATATGAATATTAATTATTATTGGGCAGGAGTTATTGAGATTCACCTATTGCCACTTTATCTCCCTATATAAGGATTTATCCTTTATAATATTGCACTAGGAGTATATTTGTTCTTTTCATTCACTCCCGAGCCTCGCAGAATGTTCTCTGTGAGCTTTCCATGAGTTTACATGCTGCACCCTAGGCCAGTTGATGAGCCATTATTATTACTGCAGAAACCAAAGCACTGAATGTTTCCCCTTAACCTAAACTCTTTACCCTGAATAATTTTCTAATTAAAAAGTCACTGGCTTTATGACTGCATACCAATAGTTTCAGCAGCTAGACCACACAAATTATATACAGAGAGCTATAAAAACTTAATTGTGCATTAAGAAAAAAAAATGGTTATGTCAGCATTAAGTCAAAAAGAACTGGCTGCAGGCTGAGCTGGGTGGAAGGAGAGGAACAAAAAGTGATGTAGAAGAATAAGAATGAGCCATCTGTAATTAACACTGCTTGGTTGTCAAGTGGGTTTAGAAAGTATTCCCAGTTGACTCATTTCTTATTTCCCCATTTTTCTTAAGGATTTTTTTCTTTTTAAACACTTTGGGGTGAAATTTATTTAGAAATCTCGGATTGATCTCGCAAGTTTTTTTTTCGAGATATCTAGATTGAGTTTTCGATCCCAAATTTTCAAAATTAACGATGGAAAGGTAGCCATGCTACTAATGTAAGTATGGCAACCTTTCCATGGAAAAAAATTCAAAAACACAAGATCAAGAAACTCGATCTCTTGATCTTGAAAGAAAACTCGCGAGATCAAACTGAGATTTCTCTCGGTAAAGTCAGAAAAGTCTTTCCGACTTAAATAAATTTTGTAGCTAATGTCAGAAAACCCATACTACTAGACAATTTCAAGAGAAACTTCTTTTTTTTTAAAATTTATTTATTTATAAAATTTATTTTAAATTGAGATTTGGGATGAGCCAGGTCTTTAACAAAGCATACATAACACAAACATAACATAGTAGATAAACACTCTATGGCACTCCTTGGATCTGTAATGTACAGGTGCAGTAGCAACCTGTGTGGAGTAGGAGGCTGTAGTAGTGATC
>WMED01028219.1:0-10488 GCA_019650415.1 Pipa parva | reverse complement strand
TTCATCTTTAATGGTTAATATTGCCCTCCGGCTTCTTTCATCTCTTAATTTCCTGGCTAATATAGTTGATGGTTTGTCTCCTTGTATATAGAACAAATGATTTAGCCAAAGTAAAGTTCTTTCTGCTCTTTTTTGTGCTATATGCGTGTGTATTTTTAACAAATTATGACATATTAATTTATTTTACAGTTGCTATTCATATATTGGAAATTTACGGAGAGGAAAGCAACAACTTTCATTGGGAACCAACTGTGATCGTATTGCCACAATTCAACATGAATTCCTTCATGCTTTGGGATTCTGGCATGAACAATCTCGCGCTGACCGGGATGACTATGTCACTATTGTGTGGGACAGGATTCAGTCTGGTAATTGTTTTCATTCAATACTTAAATATGAGTTGATGTAAACAGATAAACCACTAAAACACCACACTTGGGTGAAATTTATTAAAGTCGAAAAGGCTATTATCGGCTTTTCGACCTAAAAATTCAATAAAAGAAATTTTTAAATGATCGAAAATTAGATATTGCAATATCTAATTTTTCTGTTGAAATTATCGATAATACGGATTCTCTATTGAAATAAACAGATTGAAAAGTTTTGATCGAATTTTTGATACCACGATATCAAATTTTCAATATTGTGGTAAATTAATTCATTTTTGGTCTAAATGATTATTCGATATCGTGATATTGATTTTTCAGATTATATTAAATTTCACTATAAGTGGCTTACTCAGGAAAATCTAAACAGTCTCAAACAGATCTGGATTTGTGCCCATTCTCCACTTCTCCATCATCGCTTATTCAGCAAAGTGCAACGTGGCAAACATGGCTGTGGAGTCTGTAAGCCAAACCTACAACTCCTCAATTTCCCTAACTCAAAATCAGATTCCAACAATATGGACACCGACTCCATGACTCTGACTCCATAGCCCTGGTGACAAATGTGTGTAAAATTTGGACACTTATGATGCTTGTGGACTTATGGAGCTCTTGCCACCACTTTGTGTGCACGTGCACACATTATTCAACTATTCTTCAAAAGTAAGAGTTTGTCTAAGTAGTGAGTTCAGCAAATCATACTGCTCTGAATTCACCTGTTTGACTTTGCCAGATTAAAATGATAAAGTAGTGTAAATCGACTGTTCACTCAAAAGTGACAATAAAGACTGAACAAATGACAACATGAACTAAGATATGGTGACATAGCCTTTATGTTCTGCCATGTCTTTTTGTTTCCGGGTTACTGCAACCTATAGAATATCATGTTGTACTGTATATAAACATTCTGTGATACAGAATAGTTAACCTGTGAGTGTTGCATGAAAGAAATGACTATGAATATTGTTTTGTTATACATAAACAGTAACATTTTGATATGCTTCTACTTATTACAGGAAGGGAACACAACTTTAATTCATATAATGATACCCGGTCCAACTCCTTAAATGTGCCATATGATTATACTTCTGTCATGCATTACAGCAAAACAGCCTTCCAAAATGGCACAGAACCAACAATTGTCACAAAGATTGCTGCATTTAGTGATGTGATTGGACAACGCATGGATTTTAGCGACTACGATCTTGAGAAACTAAATCGGTTATACAACTGCTGTGAGTGTTATGTCTGCTAACCATAACTGTTATTATAAACCGTATCTAAATGGGATCTAGCCCAAAAGGTGTTTAACAGTAACACTGAATTCTAACCTAAAATACCTGAACTTAACAACATTTTTCTGGGTTCAGTTACCCATAACAGCCAGTTGGTATTTGTCGGAACTGAGTTTCAAACAAAATGTATCCTGGTCAGGGAAAACAAGGTTCAGGCCACTCAGTGATTACATCAGCCATCTATCTTTTTGAAGGCTTCTTAGTAGCCCAATGTGCTATTAATTATACTACATACAGTAAATCAGTTGTATTGTGCACTGTTAAGTATCCCAGTCATTTATGTGTAATCATGTGAGCAACTATATTGCTCAGTTGCACAACTAGTAGTCTATAAGTTATATTGCCATTGCTCACCAGCCCACCTGCTTAAACTTCCCAGTTGCTCTTCTAGTTGTCCATTAGTTACGTTACACAATACTTGCAAGTCCAGTCAGTTGCCGATTAGTCTATTTCTGGCCACCTCTGCTTCAAAACATAATTTAATAGGGTTATTCCTGCAGTTTGCATCTGCAGCTCCTTACCTTCCAGTATTACTTATGTCTATACCCTCCAGTACTGGCATCACTAATGATACAGGGGATTAGCATCAGTGTAAGGTTTGAAGCAGTAAAGGGTTGGAATAGTTATAATTCACCGCTGATTTAAATATTAGCCAGTTGCTTTGGGAAGACAGGGAAGTTGTCCATTTGAGCTGGATGTTTGCAGAATAATGAGTACAAACAACTGATTGGTTTCTACGGGATACTTGACTGGGGAAATAATAGCTATGTACCAGTAACTCCATCTAACAGCACTGCAACTGTGATGGCTGCCTGTTCTTCTGCAAACAGGAAGGACATCCTATTTCCTACTTCTAGGAAAATGACATTATCTTAAAGGAAAACATTATACATATAAATGTTTATGTTCAATTATCTCCTCACAGAGAACCAAGCAATTTTGAACTAACCATCACAGTGTGTTTTTTCTTCTTATTGCATAGCTACTAGCATCAGTTTCATGGACACGTGTACCTTTGAGTACAACAACATCTGTGGCATGATACAAGGTACAGAAGATAATGCTGACTGGCAGCATGTCCTCCATAATCCATCTGGGCCTAATAGTGATCATACTTACCTGGGAAACTGCAAAGGTGAGAGCTACCTTATCTCAGCAGACTTTATTGCCATTGCTCTCATTAATATTTATGGCTTAATAATGCTAATAATTCCCATGGTACACATTGCGATACATAACCTTTTCATCTAAAATATCTCTAACATATTTACCACAATATCTAACTTGTTACACAAGGACAGCTCTCTTTGGCACTTTGAACCCAATACAACTTATATAGGGAAACATTAACTGCTTCTGCAAAACTGAACTGCAGTAGCTCTATACTTACATAGCACTGTTAATGTTAGGCATTTGAATACACTGATTTTAGCATTTATAGTCTCAATATAATACCATCAAAACAATTAAGGTAGTTTAATAATGCTTTTTTTTCCCACAGAAAAAGGTTATTTTATGCAGTTCAGTACCATTACTGGTAATGCTGGGGACAACGCTCTGCTAGAAAGTAGACTTTTCTATCCTAAGAGAGGACTTCAGTGCCTGGAGTTTTACTATCACCACAATGGCCATGTGAGTGATATACTGAATATTTGGATTAGAGAATACACAGCAGCAGCGCCAAATGGAACACTGACTTTCATTGCTAGGGTAAATGGTAAGCATTATGATAAGATATTCTCTATATATTTACTTTATGCAGAGTTTTATAGGCAAAGTAAGGCTAAATAATGCTTCTGCCACAGGGTTGGCTCAATGACTGGGCCAAAAATGGCTTTAGTTACCATTAATACTCTGTTCACTATAATGCCCATGACCCTATCTTTATACAGTATTTACTCGGGTTCCATATAGGTAAGGCAGTGTTTATAAAAGAGGTAGCTTTTATATTTGAATATTCAAACAAAGAATCAGCATGTGTCATAACTTCTATATATTGGTTTAACTTTTTCATAACTACACCTTCCGTCATTCCATAGCCTCTATTAGGCTCAACATTGGGCAGGTTGTAATCTCACTAAGGACTATAAGTGACTCACTGATTAACCTAGCTAGGGCACCACTGAACTCTAAGGGTTCTCTCTAGGCAGTTCCTGCAGAGACAGACTACCAACCCATTAATGCCCCTCATTGATGATTAAGGCTACATCAATATACTCAATATACTACCCTCTACTGAAGTAAAATGTGACTGGAATTTTGATTGATATTGAATACAATCTTTAATTACATTGTGCTGCCAACTTTTGGTCATCTAAAAAAAGAGAAGTGACAACATTTTTGACTTCTAATATAATAACTGTAACCCATGTGAGAGGAATCATACCAAAACCAAAAAGTCAGAAAGAATATAAATTACTGATATAGCTACCAAGAACTACCTTAAAATCTAATCAGATACAGTTGTTTAGTTCTGAAACAGATACAGCAAGGTATTCAGATACATAAGATACTTTTCTTAGAATCAACATTGATTAATAAAGTGAACCTGACAGCATTCAAAACATAAACAATGCTTGGAAAATGATAGTATATCTGCTAAGTATTAGCTTCAATGTGGGTTTCAAGAATAACCTTGTAAAAACTATACCTGCATGAGTTCATATGTGCTGCCAAACTGAACAAGGAATGGAGAGTCAGCAAAAAAACCACTAATAAGAATGTGCAGAGTGCCTTTCAGCTCCCGAGACTAGGCCAACATGTCAGCTCCCGTGACAATTGTATGTTGTCAGCCAACATACAATTAAAAAAGTAACATCTAGCTGTTACAAACTATTATCACCACTAGTATAACTACCTCATATCATTTTTATTATACATTTTAGCATTTATTTAGTTAAATTTACACTGAATGTCACAAATCAGCTAACACTAAACTATTTAAAATTTTCGCATGGTCCACCTTCCTCCCACTTTGGTTATTATACACAAAAGGAATATAAACAACACAAAAACTACTGTACCTATTTACTGATCTCTCATATTTTAGGAGGAAAGCATTTCTAATTTCTTATCCATATTGCATCGATATATAGAAGCTGTTCCAATCTGTAATCAGCAATAGTGCAAATCCAGACACAGCACTAACAGATTCCAGGCTGATAGAAGACTTACCCAGATGCCACCACATTTTGCGGTTGTCTCCCAGGAGATCTGTCTCAGACCTAACAACAGGTTTCCCTGTTTAGAAGCAGAGCCTCATCTGGCCTTGTGGTACACCTCAATATTTGGGCTTAAGGCTAAAGATTCTAAGTCAGCGTTAACTGACTGCAATCCTACGTTGTCCTAAATTAAACATCTAACTTGCCTCCAAATATCAATGGATATCCCTAATAAGGCTCACCTCAGGATAGGCCTTCCATCTACATGATGGAAAATAAGCAGATTGTCTACTGTGTATATGAGATTCCTCCCCTCTTCACTGACCACATGCGTTTATATTACCATAGGCATATATTTACTGCATCATCTCTTAGAGACAGGGTTTTCATAGGGCTAATATTTCTAAAATTTAAAAAAACTACTTTCACTAGAAGGCCTACAAGCTTAGTCTTTACATAATCAAACAAACAATAAAAATAGTAACGAAGAAATGATCATATGTCAGAATAAATAGTGATTTTGGCTGGCCATTATAATTCCCAAACTTTATATTTCTTAAATTAAATATTAGCTCTTCTGGACAGGGTATTTATTCCTATTATTTATATACACCATGTTTGGACAAAATATGTAAACAAAGTAATATGACAATATCTTGTCTGTATCCATTACTACTATGCACAGTGCTAAGATCCAGTTTTATACTAGGGAGGAAGGGGGTCTTGTTGTTGTTTCATTAGCACAAATAAAGATGTAAAAATAAAGGCAGTAATGATTTGTAAAAGAAGTTTTTTATGTAAAAAACTGACAGTGATATTACTGATGCATTAATTAGCTAGATCCCAATAATACATTCACCTTAGGCGCATTGTTTAGTTTGTGCCTGCTCTGACTTTATGCCCCTAAATAAGCTTATTCCCTCACATCTATTCACCAAGTCTATTCATGGAAACACATTGAAGCAGCCATCTTTTTGAGATAAAAAAAATGTAATTTAAAGAAAACCCATTCATTTTGTTTAGCAGCACAGATACCATACAGGGCACACAGTCTCATATATATATATACAACTATAAACGTGTACATGTTTTTCTTTCTAGGACAACCAGCAGACTATTGGCGACTCCATCATGTTTCTTTAAATGTGAACAATAAATTTCGTGTTGTGTTTGAGGGTGTTAAAGGAAGTGGAAATTCCAATGGAGGGTTTGCAATTGATGACATCAACTTTTCAGAAACTCGCTGCCCTGATCATATCTGGCACATCAGAAATTTCAATCAGGAGTTCATTAAGGAGAATGGACGAATTTATAGTCCACCATTTTATTCAGCTGATGGCTATGCATATCAGATACAACTTCGGTACAATGCATCAAGTGGCAATGATGTTGCAATATATTTCCATCTAATCTCTGGAGCTAATGATAATACACTACAATGGCCATGTTCTTTAAGACAAGCAACAATGGAGCTTATGGATCAGAATCCAGATATTCGAAAACGCATGTCAAATCTTAGAAGCATTACAACAGATCCTGAGGAGCTAGCAAGTAAGATGCATCTTAATGTATATCATAAATAAAAACACATAAAAGTCTGCTATTAGCTTCTAGCACATCGAAAGCTCTGGAATTGCTGAATCTTAATATTTAGACCGTAACCCTTTAAACAGATCATTTTTAGCAACTCCACTCCACTAACTCCCTAAACTCCCAAAGCCACAAAGTACTTATTGCATTTCTAACATTGCAGTATTTTGTAAGTAAGCGAGGACATCTGTTTTGTTTACTTTATAGATTTGTAATAACCAGTCAAATTATGTTTATTTCAGGCAATGGTTTATATTTCTGGGACAAGCCAGAAAAGGTCGGAGCGAATGCTACGTTCTCTAATGGAACCCATTTCTTTCGTGGTCTTGGAAAAGGAACCTCAGCATTTCTAACCCCTGACAGACTTAACAGTAGAGACTTTCTGAAAGGAGGTGATGCCTACCTTCTCCTTTCTCTACAAGGTAAATTCTATTTACATTTTTTTTTCTTTGATTTGTTTAAGCATTTTATCCCAAATTGACTTTTGCACTATAATCAGTATCATGTTTGTGCTATAATTGCAAAACTCCAATTGCTCCCCAGATTTTAAAGCAGGTGCCTAAGACTAGCTCCATTCGCTAAACAAATTAGAGTGTAATTTATCAAGGAAGGAGAGAAAGTTACCTGACATTTCCAGTTTACCCATGATTCTTAAAATAGTTTATAATTGTATTTGCAGTTTGTGGGGCCTTTAAATGAGTATGTAAATACTGGTAAGTCACTTGGGTGCTCAAAGATGCTGGAAAATCTTTTACTCTATTGCTGGTACAAT
This sequence comes from Pipa parva, assembly GCA_019650415.1. Taxonomy (NCBI): domain Eukaryota; kingdom Metazoa; phylum Chordata; class Amphibia; order Anura; family Pipidae; genus Pipa; species Pipa parva. The sequence continues at coordinate 3,284 of WMED01028219.1, read as the reverse complement.
GCATGCGTGTCACAGGTTTTCTGAGGTAGTTCTAGTTCACTGACTAAAATTCAGAGATTTCTCTATCCAGGATATATCCACAATTATTGCGCAGTCATGTTTTTAAATTAATGATAAACCTTTTGTGCTATTCACACATACCCAGACCCACATTGTCCCTTACTAATCTCTTTATCTCCACAGCATATATTTTTAATTATTACACAGAGAAGTATTAAGTGTTCTATGCATCATTGCTGATTAGCTATTATTTCTGGGCGTGTGTTGTGCCCACTGCACTGTACATGAGGACAGCTCCACTTGGAATTTGTTGTTTGAACCTATGTCACCCAGTAAAACACTACAAGGTGCTAACAAAGTGCTTGAATAATAATTGGATTTGCAGGGCCTGTGATTTATATAGACTTACATGTCATTTCATATTATATTTTATGTCATAGATGTATCCCATCTAAATGCCACTCAGCCAACTCCTGTACCCACAACGCCACAAACCACCCCAATAACACAAACCACAAAACCCGGCCCAGATACGTCAGAGCAGTGTAAAGATTTTGGCTGTGAAAATGACGGTGTCTGCATTCTTGAGAATGAGAAGCCAGTATGCAGGTAATGTGAAATCTATACAGAGAGTGTAAAATGTACCAATTATCCAGTCAGTTATTTTCATGGTGATAACCAGCTTTAAAAAAATGTCAAATATTGATCCTTTCTAGTGCTGCACTTTATAAACAGAGATAAAGTAATGTCTGGAAAACACTCTCAGGACTTACATTAAATATTATTTATTTTGTATTTCAATCTTTATTCAAACATCTGTAAAGAGAGTAATCTGTTTATACCTTTGTAAGACTAAGCTGTTATTTCCGACAATATTTCTCACAAGATCTGCTCCAAAGTATCTCAACATTTCAGTCATCTGTTTATGTATCGGGGTGAAAAGGTTTTTATGGGTTATCAATTTATATATTCTATATATATATATATATATATATATATTTATTTTCTCACCGCAAGAGGAGAATATGATTTAAAATCTAACATGCACACACCCAAACCCTCCTGCCCCATACCCTAACATTAACCCACAACCAGAATATAGTTTTTTGGCTGCAACAGACTCACCATGAAACCTACACTGTGATAGACCAGATCTGCCACACAAAGTGTGGTGCAGGGTGATCATACTAGTGGTTCAGGAGGTTCCCAGACATGGGTCTACTGCTGGGCAGGCTAACTACTGCACAATTTTCCCTATTACATGGAATATTCCACTGGGAAGCAATCTCTAGCAGCAGCAGCTGGTCCTAGCCTAATGCTGAGAGCCCTCTCTGGATCCGATTCTAATGCTCCACTTCCAAAACTCATCATTCTCTATAAAATACATATCTAGGCAGGCATAATTGCCCTCCAGAACTTAAAAAAAAAAAAAATCAGAAGGAGTATAACCTAAATGGCTTGCTTAAGTGAAAGTGTTTCTGCTCACTGCTATTAAGTTATTTTGAGTTAAAAATAAGCCAAAAGTTAAATTAAAGAGACCAATAAACAAAGATAAAAATGTAGGCATTGTCAACATGTAATATACAAACTAAGGCTGGGTTTACACAAGCGTATGATGCGCAGCGCATCATACACTTGTATGAAGAAAAAAAAAAAAATACTGAGCGGATTTTTCAATTGTACTTACCAGCAACAGTGTGAACGCTCCCTCGGCGTTCACATCACTTCCAGTGTGTTGCGTTTTGGGTGCGGCATAAATACACCTGCCAAAATGCGACACAGCGTTCCGGATCCAGCATATGTGTCTCATATTCCCGTGTGTCCAGAACTAGGTAAGTATTGTCAGCTTTCACTGAGCCGTTTTTTTCTTATACAAGAGCGTATGATGCACTGCTCATCATACGCTTGTGTGAACCCAGCCTTTGTAAGCAGTAATAAAACAGTGATAACAAGCTACTTTCTTTGAGCAAGAATTTTGATTTATTGATGTGTTATGGACCAATGGTGAAATCTTCTCCTACCAGTTCACTTTAACCCCATTTAGTTTCTGGTTAATTTAGGAAACTTGGTGTGTTCAGGTGCACCTATGTAGTAGTTAGAATAGAATGGACAAGCGACCAGTAGACTGCTTATTGTGATCCAGACTGGATCTGTTTGAAGCTTGGGCATTTCAGTAGCAGTACCGTAGAGGAAGCCAAAGGGAGAGCCATACAAGCCCAGAAAAATGTGAGGGAGGTCTTGTCCCTTGAATTCTAGTTTAGGCTGTTGCTGGTAAATAAGCATGTGTATGTAATATTGCTTGTACACCATCAAAGAATAAAACCAGACAATACCATTTAATCACACACCTGCTACTCCTGTCATTCAAGGAAAGTTAACTGTCAGTAACACAATGTTCCAAGATGACTTAATCATATTATATTTTATCTTCTTAATCCATTAAACGTCTTTCAAAAGGAGAAATCACTTAATGATCAAAGGTCTCTTTGTAAATCTGCTCACCTCAGCAGCAAAACTTGAACTCTTGGAGCTGAGCAAAAGGCAGTCTCTCTAAGACATATTGCATGTTTTTTTTAACCAGATAGCTATTCAGAGAGGATCACTGACAAGGTGTTTAAAAGTCTCTGGCCAGCTATAGGCTTGGCTTTCATGAGCAGAGATGTAATCAGTAGGATGTTTACAGATAAATCACCAGTAGAACAAAGCTATTTTGTTATGCATGGGACATTTAAATATTAACTTTTACAAAATATCAGATCGTAATCATCATTGCTCTATTTATTTAGGTGTAAAGTTTCTAAGGACTGGTGGTACGTCGGAGAAAAGTGCCAAAAAAAGGTCTCCAGCCAAGACACACTAATAATAGCAGTCTCTTCTTCAGTTTCCATATTTGTGGTTATGCTGGTCATTACACTTGTGAGTGTGTTCTGCTTGAAAAAGAAGCACAAAAAGCAGATGGCAATGTCTGGAAACTCTTTGTCTATGGAAAATGTGAGTATGGAGTGGAAGAGTATGCACTTCAGAGACTAAAGCCATCGATTGTGTGTTTATCGAAAATAGCATTTCTCCATTGATAATGAAAACATTTTTACAGCCACAGTATTATCTAAAGCAGGGGTCCCCAAACTACGGCCCGCGGGCCGGATCCAGCCCCCTCAGGCCATTTACCCGGCCCCCGACGTCAGGGCCAGGCAGGGTGCTGCAGGAGGGGGCGGAATCGCAAGCCTTCCTTTTCCCTACCTACCTCATTCCCGGCCCGGCTCCATCTGCTGTAACGATTACAG
>WMED01028217.1:0-10488 GCA_019650415.1 Pipa parva | reverse complement strand
GAACGGGACCAGGTTTGGGTGGGAATATAATCAGTTCCGTTTTAGCGAGATTTAACTTGATGTGGCGCTTGTCCATCCACGAGGAGATTGCCAGAAGACAATTTGAGATTTGAGACTGTAGTACAAGCGTTAGATCAGGAGCAGATAAATAAATTTGGGTATCGTCAGCATATAAGTGATATTGGAGACCAAATGAATTGATGATATTGCCCAGGGATAGAGTGTAGAGGGAGAACAGGAGAGGACCAAGGACAGAACCTTGGGGCATCCCCACCTTAAGCGGGACAGGAGAAGAGGAGTTAGCATGGGAGACAAAGAATGAATGATCAGAGAGATAGGAAGCCAACCAAGAAGCAGATCGATCACAGACCCCAAGCGCATGGAGAAATCGAAAAAGAAGGGAGTGGTCAACAGTGATTGTAAATGACAATTTACAATGAATTGCCTGATTTTTACCCCTTAACAGATTTTACTTATGGTATGTTCCCCTGGTTGGTATTGGCCACTGGAGTTATATCATACTACATCCAGGAAGTCTGAATCCTTACACACATTCACCTAGCAATGCAATAGCCCTTCAGTATATATGGAATAATAGGATTGGCTATTCTTACTTATGCAGTCTACTGTATTTACTCACTGTTTCTTTTGTTTGCTTCCACCTTTGGGAGAAATGCCATAGGCCTTTCAACTGCCAGCTTTAATTCATTAAAGGTTGTTCCAATTAAAAGAGGCGCATTTCACTCATGTTTACACTCTCTGGGGTAATAGTGTAATTAGCATGGATATTATCTACCTGAGGGGAATAAGAGACAGTCCTCTTCTTAAACACTGTGTACATTTGCTAATCTACACATTTAATCTCTGTAATTTAATAATGAATGCTTTATATTTGCCAGTCTTCTCATATATACTACTGCTGATTATGTTAACTTGTTTGTGCTGCAAATATGAAAAAGATATAATTTGAACTGAAAAAAGATCATGTGGACATTAGTTAAAGTAGAGAAGAAATAATAGGAGAAGCATGTCATCAATCTATAACTACTGAGTAACATTAATCTGGATAGGTTCATGTAATTCCATGTAAGGTAGCAATAAAAGTAGGACCCTAAAACAGCATTCTGACTTGTTATGCCTATATGACAAGTGCTGTTTTATGGACCTACATTTTCCTTATGATGTTATTTTGGAAAAGAGCACATGAAAGAAGATAATGAGTGGAGTCTTAGATTTGAAAATGAAGACTGTGCTAAAAGACTCAGATGCCTTGTGGAACATTTAGTTTTTCAGGACCCAAGGCATAGCTGAGATTAGTTCAGGCAGTTGACTGCCAAAGTCCTTCCAATGAGATTATGTTCCCCCAGACTCAAACTGGATCAAAAAAGGCACCAGGTACAGGGCAGCTACCACTGGAGAGTACATCCCTGTATTTCCACCATGTGATGGGATGAAGTTGTGGGACCCCAGCAGGAAAGCAACCTGGGTGTGAATCTTGTAGAATGGCCACTCACTGTGGAAGCATACTGAAGGGCATCCAGTCAAGCACCTAGTTAACATATGTACAGCTCTTTACGGGTTGGACATTTTATAATAAATCAGTTATATATGACATCAGTAAGTCCAATAGAGATTGCTTCACTGTCTGCTTTATCTGATTGTTCGCGATAGGAACATTGTAAACTATCTTCCTGCTTCAGTTCTGTCTGGCCTTCAGCAAGTCATCTAATCTTCTTTCACCTTGGGCACCAAACATACAGTAAATAAGGGTCTCACTGTGCCTGAAGGATCGTGTGTACAGCACATTGCATTATTAGTTATGTTTTTCTTTCTGGTATCAACCAAATTATACTGCAGCAGTGAGCACAGAAGCACAATTAGCAATAGTAACAATCTTCATACCTGCATTTAGAGTTCATAGCTATTTGATCATTAGTATACATATATGTTTTCCTTGTTATTACTTATATTGAAAGAATATTCCAAGTTTTAAATACTGTACATTGTGCATTTATACAATGAGAGTAGTTTTGGCTATTTCTTACAGAATGAGTTACATTCTGCTGTGCTTCAGGTCAACTTGTGCTTTTATATGTCCCTGACTCTGGTCCAGCAATTCCTCCAGCCATGTATGTACTTTGATTATTTAATTTATCCCATCTAAAATAGAATTTTCTTGAACAATAAGTGATACACAGGTTTCTTTCCTGGTAAATTATTTAGCATGTAGTTCCACCAGCCTCTCTTATACAACTATTTAATATCCAAAAAAACATCAACAAGGAAATGAAAGCATGCAATGTTGGCCAAGTGGAAGAGGTCAGACTGACCCCAGAAATAGTGCTTGTTAAGCAATGAATTGCAATCTGTTTGTTGCTGACCAGAGCTTGTGGACATTAAATTGGAAACTCAAAATCAGATTTAACTCTGTGTTATAAGCAGCACTGAATGCCAAATAATAGTTCAAGGCTAAGCAATAAACTTGTTTTCTAAAAAAATGATTTTAGAACATAGCATATGAAGTGCCTTTAGCTCTAACTCTGCTCCAAAGGTATGATTCTGATTAATCCATTTTCATTTAAATACAGCATTACTAAATGTCTGAAGTCATATAGACAGGCAGAATTTTCTTCATTTTTTCTTTCTTCAGTTAGTTTTTTGATGGTTTGCGATAATAAATGAATCAAAAAATGGAAGAAAAAAACAGAGAGGGTTGAATCCACTGAACTGGAAATTAGTATGCAAATTAAACTCACGTGGAACTTTGCTTGAAAAAAATCACTTCACGTGCTTCTAAATGAAAGGAATCTTTTGTGTAATTCAGGATTGTACATTGAGAGAGAATCTAAGTAAATGCACAAAGAGGGTATAAATGAGGTGAACAAAATTCATTATTCTGAAATGAATCTTTTGGTCTACAATAAAGCCATCAGAAAATGGTCCTGCTGAAGGCCTGAACGCATAACAAAACAAGTAGTTTACAAAAATGATTAAATAGATCATTGGATTTAGCTAGCTGGGGTGGAGTACTAGTCTGAATGGAAGGACTGTGCATGGACAAAAGTGTTAGACCTTCTTTAGATTAAAGACATTATTTAAAAGTATTTCTTCTTTACATTTGTGTAAACAATAATGTGTAGCAACCTGAAAGTTAACAACAGTATTTGGTTTCCATTCATCGGTTGTCATTTTTGAATCTTTGATTCAGAATGTTATATTTTCTTTTAAATCATAGCTTAAAATTAAATGTAATTTACATAGAGCCACAATAAAACCACAAATAAAATGTTGGTAGAACAGCCTTTTTTAAAAAATAACTACAGACGACTCTTTTCATACCCATAGATGAGCTTTATTACCCTTTTGAGGTTAGCTTGTCACAGTCTTTCTCTGTTGTACTAATTCTTCAAGATTTCAAGTCAATAAAGATTCATAGAAAGGGTTAATCTCTTCATAGTGCTGTTTTAAAATTTTAGTGGGATTGAGATCATTCATTGAACCATTCTTGCTTTCTGACACTGAGACCAACTTGGCATTCCAAAATAGCCTGATAATGACACAGACATCAGAGAAATCTTCTCCGTGTTTTACTGTAGGGAAGATGTAATTTTGTTTGCTTTAATTTTATGTAGACAGAGATTATTTGGGTAATTCATCAGGGACAATATTTTACAATGGTTTAGTAACTCATAGCAGCCAATCAGAGGTTGGCTTTCATGATTTTAACTTCTTTGAATGCTAACTGCTGCTTGCTGTGGGTTACTAGACCCCATTTAATGAAATACCCAGTTAGCTTTTAACTTATAAACTCTGACTCGTCCAGCTATATCCAGTGCACAATTCCCAAACTGGCTTGTTCAGGTGTTCAGATTCTAGCCAAGCTTTTTATGGATGTTTTTCTTAGCAGTTTTATCTCATAAGCTTTGGGACACATTTAAAACTGAATCTGGAAAGAAATCCAGGGATGCAGCCAGACTGGATACGCTATAGATAATTTCATTTATTCAAAGTGATAAACAGTCTAGTTTCTTTATCTGTTGTCAAATATTTGTATCTTATTTGCATCTTGTGCTAGACCTTTTTCTTATCTGCTTATAAGCCTCTAGAAGAGCTAAGTGGATTCAGCTGCAGTTAGGCCACTCAAGGAACTAAACCAGTGAATAGGAACAAGGGTTGGTGCATTCTGTAGAGGTACTAAGGCACACTGTGACACTAATACACCTCTGAAGGCACTAGGCATACAAAGAGAGTTGTGGACCCTTTTTACTACTGTGAGAGTTGGCTCTGGTTAACACTGAGGAGTTTAAGGAGCATCTTTACCTTGAACCCTTACAAGGGGATATGGCTGCTAGAGACTCCAAGGTCACAGCCAACAGGTTTCACTCCCACTGGTTGCAGCTGGCGAGAACATTGATGGAGACCTGGATCAGCCAAACAGCACATGTAGAACAGGATCACATTCACAACTCCCATGGAGGATGTAGTGGAGACACACAAGCACCCTTGAAGCAACTGCTTAACAATTACCCACAGCAACTTTGAAGCAGTGCAGAGTATGAAGATTGTCTCCTGGGACTACACTTGGCTGTCACACTACAGGACAAGGTGCTGTGCTTGTTGAGACACTGCACTTGATTGAAGACCACTGTGCTGTGGTAGTGCAGGAAACACTGAGAGACACACTGCAAATCCCAGGCAGGAAACGAGGAGACATAGAGGCTTCACAGGCTGAGCACAGTAACAGAGATCACAGCGATGCCAGGACAAGAGTGGCTGACATAGACACTCGAGTTCTGCTGAAGGCAGCACTCAGTATTTCAATTCAGTGGTTTCTTCCGCAACAAACCCAGCGTTACAGGCTCCAAAACAAGCTGGCATATCATGTCCAGCACTAACGCTTGAGAAAATATGCACTTCGGGCAAAATTTATTAAACTCGAAAAGGCTACTTTATTCTCTGTAAATCTCAATCGGATAAAAAAAACTTGATCAAAATGTTTCAGTTGGTAAAAATTGGGCGATATTTTTCAATCGATTTTTACCGATCAAGCAGCCGAGATCTACAGAGGATAAACTTGAATAGGCCAAGATTAATAAATTTCCCCCCTTGTGTACATAGCATACAGGAGAATTTTGTATACTTTTTCTACAGCACTAACTAGAACCAAAATCCCTTTCTTTAAACATTGTAAAATATACAAGAGGTGTTGGTTTATTTGCTTCAATGTCAGCAAAACTGCTGTTTTTCAACCTCAATAGATTTGTGTGTCTAAGTGGTCCACCACCTAAAAGATATCCAGATATAAGAGTTAGCAGGCAAGTTTCTGAAAATGTTTCAAGAATTAAATAAGTGAAATAAAACTATGATATGTTGAGTCCTTAATCACAATGAATTGTTCTAAATACAAAAGGACATGAATTTAAATACTAGGAATGCATCACTGATGTTATGTACACCTGACAATTTAGATTGCAGCAGATGTTTGCTAAATGGGTGTGGAGGGACATACCTGGGAATACTTGTGGTTTGTTCCAGAGACTCAGGGAGTTATTGGATTAAGTCCAAATTGTTGCATAAAGGTGTGAATTCACCAGCTAAAGACAGTCACACACTACCCAATAGACTGCTACTGTCACATTGAGAATTCATTATGGGAATATTGTCACGGTCGCAACTTTACTATGAGAATATTGTCACGGTGGCAGATTTGCTATGGGAATTTGTTGTTTGAGAATTCAACAGTCAAATTTTCACTTTAGCCAATAACCCCCTCAGGGGTTTGGCCCCAGTCAAAGTTCGATCAGTATTGTACAGACTAGAATCATATCTGTATTTCTACCTTAATTGATATCTCCTACAGATATATGAAGTACATTGAAGCATTTTAGGAGCAAAGTAGATTTCTTCACATGAATGAAAGGCTTTAATAAGGACCTAACACCGTCTCAACAAAGTGAGTGGTTTCTGATCCTTCCCGATGCCAGTCACTAAAGTTTCTATTGGGAGAAATGTCCTGGCATATTTATTTCCGTTGTGGCATAATGTTAAAGACAAAACAACAGTTGAATATTAGTCATCTGTAGTGCCATGTAATTATAGGATGATCACCTCAATTTGAATCAAATCCATCATCACAGCCACAGTGACCTATATTTTTTGTTCCAAACATCAGCGAGATTTTGTCATCTCTCTTATGCCGACTTTGACTTTCTTGTTTCTGTTTCTGCCAGGAACTCCATACAGCCTAAATGATGCTGAAATAAGAGGTCTGATGTGGCAATACCATCTGCTTGATAATTCTTTGTTCGTATTTTCACAGTAGACAGTTGATTCTGACCTTCACTGTGTGTTTGCTTCATTGTACTGCAGCAGAATGAAACTAGGACCAGAGAGATGCCATGATTAATCATTTTGTGCCTTACAGCATTTCGGATTCCATTATTTCTGACAAAATCAGGAACCTCTTTTTCTAAAATGCTTTCCCAAACCTGCATGGAACCTTCACCAAACTTCTTAGTTGACTGCAGACACTCCTTCTTTGAGCGTTCTTCAGTCCTTCTATGCACAGAGTTTGCTTCTATGCAAACTGATATTGACTTACTGGTTGTGTTGTTTAGCACAGTTAACCTTACGTTTTGCTGCATAGTTGTTATTCCTGGCTGACATTTGAGTGATAAATATTGCATAAAAGCCACTTCCAACAAGACATCTGTGGCCTTTAGATGGGTACCAGTGGTTTCTCTATGTTCAGAGCTGATAGCAACGTTGAGTGTCTTCCACTTTCAGGGAAACAACACTATCTTTCATCCAGTTCACTTATGTATATTTTTTAATAGTTTAAAGAGTTTCATGCCCTTAAAGAAGGTTTTTTTTAAGAGTGCAACTTGTTTGTCAAGTTGCTTTGCTAAAATTGGGAAATTAGTCAGTTATACAATATTTTACTTATGCAAAGAAACAAAATCTTTTTGTGAAGAATATTTAAAAGTCTAAAAAACAGCTAAAGGCATGATTGCTAGGAAAGATTGATGTATAATTTGAAAGGCTGAATACTCATGTATAGCTCTTTATTCACATTTGATCGCCACTTCCACATGTTCGTTTATTCTGCACACTCCTTTAGTGAAAACCATTTTTATTTGTGCAACAATAGACACAATCTTACAGAGCACTTTGTTGATGGCAAAAATTGACAATGGCAACTGTGATGAAATGACACAAGACCTAGGGACAAGGTGACATAGAAATAATTGTATTATTCCCTTATACACAGTTAGGGATATGGTGAGGATGATGTTACTGCACTTCACTAGGGGAATTCACATCAATTCCCATGACTTAGCATCCAACTTCTATTAAATTGACTACACCACACAATGCACCCAACAGCGTTCATTGCTGTCTTCTTGTTCAACAAGTCTGTGTGTTGCTTCATTACTAAGGAGAAGTGTATTTGCATAATCAGATGAATTGCAATTATAAAAACAAAGTCATTCCTTACAATGAAAATTAACTTAATCACAAAAAACCCAATTTCCACTAAATTTCAGACCTGCCACAAAATGACCTGGTAACATAATTGTAGTGATTTAAAGTCCAGCAAGTGCAGAGCTTGCTCAGGAACAGCAGAAGGCAGGTGAAGACTTTTGGAGGCTGGCGTCAAGAACGACAGAATGAAGCCACTTCTTTCCAAGAAGAACATCAACGACAGACTAACATTCTTCAGAAAATACAGGGTTTGGACATCACAGAACTGGGGTAAAGTTATTTTATCTGATAAAGCCCCCTTTACACTGTATGGGAAATATGGAAGAATAATTGTCCAGACAATTGAGAGTGAGACCTGAGTCCTGTGTCAAACCAACTATAAAACATTTGGAGACTCACAATTTTGCCTAAGAACACTACTATGAATAAAGAATGCAATCTAACCTTCCTCAGGGGCAACGTCATCCAATGGCTCATGAGTATTCTGGTGATAAACAGTGCTTTTTTTCAGCATGCAGTGGCACCATGCCAGAAGGCAAAAGTGATGAAGAAGTGGATCGGTGAACAAACCATTAAAATTGTGGGTCCATGGACAGGAAACTCCATACATTTCAATCGTCAAAATACAGAAATTGTGATTAAGCAAGTATGGGTTGCCATTGGTCAGGATCTGGCCCAGAATCTGATACCCAGCATGCCGGGAAAGATTACAGAAGCCTGGAATGTTAGAAGTAAACACCATAAACATAAAGGAGCAGTTAAGCCTGCAGAAGCAACTGCTTAAAAATATACATTTACCAAATGTACATATAAACTAATTTTGTTCAAATAGTATTAGCTGTATAAGCAATAATATATAAATGGAAAAAGAGAGAAAACAAAGCATTTTTACCTTACAATAAGGGAGAGTAGTTCTTTATCAATCCTTTAGCCAATCAGATGATGTTACTATGGAAGATGCAGGCTGAAACAGAGTACCCACTTCTCTCTCATCCTAAGCTTTACACCAATGCAGCTCTGAGAAATTCCTTTGTCTCTCTCCAGGGCACACAGTGCTGCCGAATACCTTGCATGGACTTATACCCTATGGGATAGAGCTGTATGCTGTTTTTCTCAAAACTAATTTTTTGCCCCAAAACGGGGACGAAAAGGTCGAAAACATACTTTTACATACAATTTTCAGGCGAAAAACGGGCGAATAAGTCAAAAACTCATTTTGGACTTTAGTAAATTTTGCCCTAAAGAAGCAAACTTTGTGAGGACTTAAATTTGTATCAGTCTCAAAATCATTGGCTAAGACTGTAAAAACCTGAAATACAACAGCTATGCTAGGGTAAGATGTATAAACAGTATGAGCCTATGTTTATATATTTTATTAGCCAGTTTGAATAGGATCATCTTAATATATATATATATATATATATATATATATATATATATATATATATATATATATATATATATATATATATATATATATATATATATATATATACTGTATATATTATAAATAAATATAATAAAGTTATATAAAGGCAATATCAACAGAAGCTTCCTGGCTACACCAGCTAGCTTTTTCACCCTTTTGTAAGGTTAGTCCCCGAGTTACATCATGGGATTTGTAAATATTTGAATCATTCCATTTCTGAAGGACTATGCTGTAACATTGCATAATTTAAAAGGTCTTGAAGAAGAGAGCTAAGTAGTGTGGAAAGCTTGCATTCAGTTAGCCAATAAAAGGCATCATCTATATTCTACTTGTCTCTGCATGATTTAAAGCAGTGATGCCCAACCTTTTTTGGACTGGGGGCCATATAAATCATATAAATTTGTGACAAGCGTGTCACGGGCCGCTTCAAAGTCGCGATCACAACAAATTTTAAAGTTACAGCTATGACAATTTTCCATAGTAAAGTCACAGCTGTTACAATTTGTTATTATAAAGACGCGACTGCAGCACTAACAGTCTATTGCGACTGTCTTTAGCTGGCGAATTCACACTTATATGCAGCAATTCGGAATTTAAGCCGCGAGCCGGATAACACCCCGTCATGGAGCAGATTTGGCCCGCGGGCCATGGGTTTGGCATTATTGATTTAAAGTAACACAGCATCTCCAGGAAGGATTAATGGAATTGTATCTGCTATGGATTATTTCAAGTAAACAAATAGGAATTAGAAGGAAGTTTAACATAGTAGTGCACGAGCAAATAAATAAGCAAAAAAAAGATCATTTCACCAACATAAGCTGTTATTGAGAAGACAGGAGTATTAACAGTGTGATACTTACACATAGCGGTGAATTTAAATTTGAATTATATTTATTTTTTTTCCAGGCAAAATAATAAATTGTATATCATAAATGATAATGTACTGAGTTAATAAAAACACTGAGAAATGATATCTTTATAAATTACTGAAGAGGTTATGTATTCAATAAAAAATATATATTAAGGTGATTATCCCTTCTTTATATACTCTGGCATGCAGAATCTGTTCAAGCTGAACAAACATTTGTTGAGAATGGGCTCTTAATAAAAAGGTAAACTCAGTTGTTTTTATTAAGCTCCTATGTTAAAAAAATTGACAACATAGTGCAAATGTATTCATAACATTAAACCTCTGTTAAACTTATTTAAATACAAAGTACTTCCATAAACAACATGTTACCTTTTTTGCTGCTTGTTTGCCTAAGCCAGTGTTTTTCAACCTTTTCTCTTCAGGGGAACCCTTTGGTGTTGTCAGATTTCTGGCGGAACCCTACAGAAATTTTTTTAGAATGGAAACGGAAATAGTATAACCGCATAGTGCGCATGCGTTACAATGTAGTGCATGCGCACTATGTGGTTATACTATTTATTAGTAATTTTGATGAAGCTGATGTCTGTATTGTCTGACAGTGATCAGGACCGTATCCCGGCTAACCTGCCCGCAGTATGCACATTACATGCTGCGTGCAGGTAGGCAGGTTAACAGGGATATGGTCCCCATCGCTGACCTCAGT
>WMED01028216.1:0-10488 GCA_019650415.1 Pipa parva | reverse complement strand
AAGATCCCACCTCCAGTTATCCAGTACCCATAACTTGTAATGTTCCTACACTGAAGAAAACCATCCAAACCCCTTTTGAACTCCTTAAAATATTTGTAGTAGCATCATTTTAATTGAACCCATTTGTGTGCTGGTGCGAGAGTCCATTGTTAATATGCCATTTTAACTGTGCTTTATATTTTCACTTTTCTTTCAGTCAAGCCTAAAATACAGAGGTTGGAAATCATACCAAAATCATCGGTGCCTATGGGAGAAAATGTCACTCTAACTTGTGAAGCCAATGGCATCCCCTCTCCTACCTACTCATGGGAAACTCCAACATTAGAATTAATATTCTCTCCTAACAAACGTGTCATCGAGATACAGGGCATCAAACAGAAGCACCAGGGAAATTACACCTGTATTGCTACGAATAAATATGGATCAGACATCCAGACAAAGACCATCACTGGTAAAGTTGTGTGCTTCTCTGTGTCCTGATACTTCTATCTGCATTAATATGCATGAAATACATCCTTATAGAAATATTGTAAACCTTTTATAAAACATGTTTAAGAAGGCATTTACTTCGACAGCCATATTGGAAGTTTATCACCAATAGACATTTTCCTTTTAAAGGGAAAGTAAACACAGAAAAAAAAAAATTCATATAATAAAGGGTACCTTTAATCCAGCATGATGCGCAATTCGATTTGCGTTTTTTAGATTTAATAACATGCAGAAACAGGAATCATGTGTGCATTGTTGCCTCTTTCCCGATTACTCTAAAGGCACTACAGTGAAGCAGACTCACAAGGAAGTCATTGCCAAAGAGAGAAGTGATGTAATTAACTCACTGCACATTCACAGATTGATCCGTGTATGCGCATTCGGTTAATTTCAGCAAAACTCGGGAGGGGGCTTGTCTATATGAGGGATGTCATTCAAATAAACCAGAAGTGAGGGGCAGTGGCGATATATTAATCTGATGATCCAGGGTTGAGGATCGTCAAATAAATACTGATCTAGCAACAGTACACGTATGGGCGAAATTTATTAAAATCGTAAATATTACTGAAATCACGATATCGAATTATTTTTACCGATATCGGTAATATCGATACCGCAATTTTGACAATATCGATTTTGCGATATCAAATTTTCCAGCGATATCATGGATCTTTGCCATTGAAATCAATGGTTTAAATATTTCATTCAAATTTCGATATCGGTAATATCGATATCGCTGTATCGGTAAAAATCGTTTGATATCATGATTTACGATTTTAATAAATTTCACCCTATTAGGGTGCAAATTATTAAAGTCAAAAAGACCGATCTTGGCTTTTCGAGTTGATCCTGCAGGATTTGCTAACCAAACATTTTGGGGCTTATTCATCAAAGTGAGAATTCGAAGTGAATTCTCATCTCTTTGGGTCGCTACAGTCTGTTAGTTGTGAATTCTCTAATCCTTATTCACTAAACAGAGGATTCCTATAGCAAAAAAGCAAACAGTAGCCGTCTCTTGTGTAGTATAGCACAGTCAGTCAGATTGTAGAAGCCCTGCCATCAACTCCCTAATTTATTCTGGTGAAGTAAAGCTGACGATTCACTAATTCACCACTGAGACAGACTCCGAGGCTTGGTGGTTAGGCGAATTACCTGCGCATGTGCATGCAATGGGGATGGGAGGGGCTACTTAAGTCCACAACTGCCGTAAGCATCCGGATTGGTTGCGAATTTTCCACATCACAGAGTTTGAAGAGTATGTGATGATTGGGAAGTGGCAAATGAATGTGAATTCGAACCTTTATGCGACTATTCAGACTTTCATGAATAAGCCCCAGAGTCTTCGGGTGAATCCCAACAAGTAGCTAGGTCTGAAAATGTTTGTTTGAGGGTTTACAACCCACTTCCCGAAGCACTGCAAGTTTTTTGTCTGTCTTGATGAATCAATGTCAGAGCTATAAAATCAAAATGGATCCAGCCTTATCATACTTTATTGCTTATTCCACCTCTCTATGCCTCACAATGACAATGACGTTTTTAGAAATGCTTTAGCCTTTGCGTTCATGGTCTGGGTCCAGAATAACTGTAATAACAAATACAAATATTATGTAAAAACCCAACAGGTATTTCATTTTTCTCTATGATTCTGTGCCAGGTTCCTTCTGATAAACATTCTGCAGCTGTGATATTACATTTCGGCATTACATAAATCTAAAGCAATGTTTTCTTTTATCCACAGTATCCGGCACAGAACAGAGACTGCAACCAGTTTACAGGACAGTCATTTTGTTATTCTTACCAGCTATTCTGATATATTATCCGTACTAACATTTAAATGCATTCTAAAGAAAAAAATATTCCACGCACGAGAAATAATATAGTTAATCAACAAAATTCTATCCATTATCCAAAATATTTGTGGACATTTATATAATGTTTAAAGCTGACAGTGTTAATAATTTGAATATCATTTCTATTACTCTTTGGGTAATTGGGGGAATATAAAAATTAGAATTTGTGCAAAGGAACTGAACACTCATTTTGTGTTGCAATACGCACCTATTTTTTTTAATTTATAAAGGATAAATGTAAACATGTAGTACAAAATGGGTTAAACAATTTAACATCATATATTCCCCCATTACTATCTAAGACATACCCTAAAAATCCCATGTCTTCAAATAATTGCCCATAACACCTTTTATTGCTTAGTAAAACCCTTCTCTATATCTCTTCCTGTTGCCCCAAATAATCCTTTCCGATAACTCCTCCTATTGCTCCATATAACCCCTACCTATAACTCTTCCTATTGCTTCATACAACCCCTCCCTATAACTCTTCCTATTGCTTCATACAACCCCTCCCTATAACTCTTCCTATTGCTTTACGTAACCCCTCCCTATAACTCCTCCTACTACTCTATGTAACCATGTAACCCCTCTCTATAACTCCTCCTATTGATCCATGTAACCACTACCTATAACTCCTCCTATTGCTCCATGTAACCCCTCCCTATAACTCCTCCTATTGCTCCATTTAACCCCTCCCTATAACCCCTAATATTGCTCCATATAACCCCTTCTTATAACTCCTCCTATTTATCCAAAATTACCCCTCCTTTTAATTCCTCCTATTGATCCATAAACCTCTACCTATAACTACTTCTATTGCTCCATGTAACTAATGCAAGTTTAGCATACAACTTTTCATAACTTTTCGGTAATATTCAAAGGTCACCTTTGGGTGTATAATGCACAGCCAATCAGACAGCGGGGTTCTGATGTTAACATAAAACCAGTGGAAACACATAAAACATCTAATGAAAGAGATTGTGTTAGTGTACATCAGTGATGCCTTACCTACAGACTGCGGGCTAGACACGTTGCTAGCCAGCCCCTCACAGTTTCTGCCCACAGTGAAGGAAATCGGCAGCAGTTGGAAGGACCTGGACAGCTTAATACTGTATAGCAGCGTTTCCCAAACGCTGGGTCGCGACCCGGTACCGGGCCACGAAAATTTTTTGCCGGGTCGAGCGCCGCTCATGAATATTCATGAGCAGTTCTGTGCGCGAAGGTAAGGGACTTCGCGCATGCGCATGGCACCGCTCATGAATATTCATGAGCGGCGCTCGTGACCCGGTTATTTTTGTGCTTATCCTTTGTGCCGGGTCACGAAGGATAAGCACTAAAATAACCGGGCCACAAAAAAATCAACTTTGGGAAACACTGTTGTATAGGATGTCAGTTCAGTAATACACTGTTTGCTGTATCTCACAACTGGGTGGAACACTTCCCCGCATTGTTAATTCCCTCACTTCTGGGCTCGTTATGTGCAGGAATGCAAATGTATTCCATTAGTTGGCACTGTCTGTTGATTTATAGGGCCCCTCAGGCCGAAAAAGGTTGGGCATCACTGGTGTATATCTTTGTATATTTTTTACTTTTATCTGTCTTTTTTTCTACATTTATATATTTATTTTGCTTACACCATCCTCTCCTCTTTAATTAAAGTTCACTTGTCACCTCAAAACTGTAATACTAATTTAGGTTGTAATAATTAAATAAACATTTATTGTAAATATATATGTATTTTTAAAAAATGTACCTTTATACAGCGTTTCTCTCTCTGTCATCTTCCCTGTCAGCCTGACTTTTCATTCCCAGTGTCTGGTTGGGCGGGTCTAAATGGTGATTGACATTGTAGCTCCTCCAATCAGATCCCTGCTGGATCATAATTTAAGGGATCTGATTGGAGGAGCTATAATGTCAATCATCCTTTTCAACTCTGCTCAACCCAACTTGGGGTTGGGAAAGAAAAGTCGGGCTGACAGGGAAGATGACAGAGAGAAACACTGTATAAAGGTACATTTTTTAAAATACATATATATTTACAAAAACGTTTTTTTCATTAGTAGAACCTTAATTAGTCATAGTTTTGAGGTGACAGGTGCACTTTAAGGCTTCATAGGTTTTATAGGTCACTCATAATGCTGAGGATTCATCACCTTACAATGTTGTTATGGTGCATAATCCTCAGAAAAGTCTGTATAGTGTCAAGTAGTGCCTGTAAAGTGAATAGTGCTTATCAAAATCTATATAGTGTCCAGTAATGCCAGTGCCTTCATACAATGACCAGTGTGTGATTGTTATATTATTCCAACGTATGGGAATCCTTTTCATTTTTGTCAACAAACTGCCCTAACTACTCCTCTTAAAAGAGGCTGTATATGTTTAAAACTAATGGTCACTGTTCACCTACATTCAGCACTTCTGACAGCCATGCTTAAAAATGTTATGACCTCTTGGGTGTCTCTGTTTGTATAGTTAGACTTACCTTGATAGTTTCACTAAATAAAATCTGTTCTTCCAAGAGTAAATGTGTTCAATTTATTTCTTTACTACAGAGAGTTGTGTGGCTTAACAATAATTGAAGGTGTAAAAGTGATTTTATTTTCTAAGGTTCGTGAATACATTTCACCAGACCTTAAGGCAGTGACGGCTTAACCTTTTGAGCTCCGCATTTCCAAATTCTGTCGCAGTCGCGACTTTATGATAGGAATATTGTGGACATTTTACAAAGGGAAATTGTAGAGGGTTGACAATGGGAATAATTGTCGCGAGCTTGCTACTGGAAAAATTGTCACAGTTTTGTTAAGGGTAAGTTTGACGCAGTCACTGATTTACAATGGGAAATTGTTCACTATGTTGTTCTGGGAAAAATTCTTGCGGTTTTGCTATGGGACTATATGAGAGTGCAACCTGAATGCCGCCTGAATGCCGCCTGAATGCCGCCATGATGCATGTCAGTAAAAACGTCTCGGCATGTCACCTCTGACACATGTCATATTTTAGCCATTACTGCCTTATAGAATTGTTTTAGGTTTTGCCTGAAGTATATTGACCTCTGGATGGACCCCCAACCCCAACCTTGTAAAGGCTTTTAAACAATGCATTTAGTTTTTCAATATCATGTACAAGTTGCATCAGTACAGTAGTTTACATGATTTATAAGTTAGAGTGGATGGAGAGGAATGGATTATCCCGAAATTTGCTCCCCACTATGTCTTTCATCGAGTGGAAAATAACAATATATGAAAGAGATTTGAGAGCTTTATGAATTAAAATGTATCCATTAATTTTCTAATACTGTTATTAATATGAATGTGTTAATGTGGTTTACGGGTCACATCTGTAAAAGGATCTGATTACATTTCCCATCAGCAGTTTTTTAAAAGGTCTACAGACCTGTGAACAGACTCAATTACTTAAGGAAATAAAACTGTAACAATATGACATTTATTAGTGATGGATGTACTCCATCCTGTTTCCCAGAATCCTTTACTGCTAAACAATGAGCAACATGTGTGATGACTTTGCAGTTCTTGCTCTACACATTACATTAGAGCCAGCAATACCAGAAAAAGAAATAAAATCAAGTGGCTTGGAAGGTATTATAGTTGAATTCCCGATTTGTATTGCTTTGCGTTTGTTTTTCATTTTAGCTGGCTGCAGTCATTGCTTAACTGTTAAGTAAACTCTAGATAAAACATATTCATGAAGTTGTCCTAGATGCCCAATAGTCAAAAAATGACTGCAACCAATAAAGAGAAGAACACAAACCAATAACATCAGTAATTTGGCTTCCAGCATTCTATTGTTTACTGTACTGTATTAAGTGTCATTCCAATCCAAATAACAATTTTCCTTTTATGGCGTTACTGGTCCTTCAATTCAACATGGTGTTTTTCTTTCTTTTAATTAATTGCTTCCGTAAATTTGTTTTTTTTGTTCCTCCCACCTTCTATATCCTGGACAAGGTAACAATCTTGAAATGTCCCAAAAATTCCTCTGAAGGTAATAACAGGACAATGTAAACAACCACATAATTATATATTAGGAGTAGTTTGTTTAGTATAAATAAATATCAATTCCTATTTTTTACTTCCATCCCCTTTAAGAATTTTAAGTACACATCTGTCTTATTTGCATATTCCTGGATTTATGACATTTATGGCTACATTTTGTTTAATGACCCACATTGTGGCTCTATAATGAATAACAATTGGAAGACCTGCTAAAACACCAATTGGGTACCAGCTGCAAAACTTCAATTGTAGTGCATCTGGACTACACTCTGTTACTCTTCATCAAACAGAAAATTAAAATTTGTCATGTGAAATGGTAGAACATTTCTGTGCAGTCTTTCAAAAAAGGAATCTGTGGTGAGAAATTTCCGATTCCCGTTTCTTTGCATTTTCCTATTCACTTGCTGCATTCAGAAATTTTTCATCCATTTACATCAACAAATACCCACCCAGTGGCATTGTTTCAATTGAACTCTAGACCAGCGGTTCTCAACCTGAGGGTCGAACGATGCTCTCACAGGTTCTAGATGATTATATGTGAGACAAAAACCAAAGGAAATTGCATCTTTACAATGTTATGTGGCACATGTTTTTCCATAATCTAAGTGAAACAAAGACGTACAACAATATAAATATTTTAATGTGATTAAACTACAACATTTTTGGTGGGTTTTACAAATTAGACAGATGCTCCAGAAGATCGTAAGTGCACCATGCATTTATAAAGACTGATATTCACTTTCCTGAAAAGAAAGAAAATACAAATAGATTATAGCAAAGAAAAAAAGTGTTTTTCAAATGATATTACAACAGAACAAATAACACAAGTTAACCACAGAATGATCCTCAACCAACCTGATGACCCCCTAGAGCAGTGGTTCTCAACTTACCTGAATCTGGGACACCTGTGATGATGTCATCACACCGGCGTGCGCTTATTGACATCATTGCATAGCGCGTCACATGGTGACGTTAAGGCACGACATCATTACATTGTGTGCCATGTGATGACCTTCATGCACAATGTCATCACGTACGCGCGTCATGTGATAATGTTTGGGAGTGACATCACCACGCAGGCACCCCTATATAAAAGGGACCTGCACATACTACTGGAGAAAGGTAGTGGAGCAACATGTTTGGCGACCCCTGTGAAAGCGTCATTTGACACCCAAAAGGGTCACAGCCCACAGGATGAGAACCATTGCCCTAGACGAAGGCTTTAAAAGAAGGCATTGTGCATTATACAATAGACTTCCAGGCTGAGCAATGCAAATCCTGTGACACATATGTGTTTTTAGAACATACTTCACAGATTATCTATATTCGAATAAATGAAATGCTAGGACGCCCCCCCCATTTGGACTATACACATTAAAGCACCAATAACCTCAAAAAATATAAATATTTCCATTTGAATTGCCATGTCAATATTTTTAAAATACAGAACTTGTAAAATGTTATCTTTGAAGATAAATTGATGGGGGGGGGGGGGTTCTGCCTCTTTTTACCTTTAATGATTCCAGTCATGTTTTTTGTGTTTGTTAAACAGATCACACCCAGCCCCACTATTTTCTATGGTGCTTTAGATAATCCACAATCAGGTGCAAAAAAGTGCCACAGAAAGTGCAACGTTAAAGCTAATCAGCTAGATAACATACTTTAGCATCACAATTTAGAAATCACAGACTGAATATATAGTAACTACAAATGCAATTGAGGCGTAATGCATCTCAAGGGAGTAAAATTAGATTGTAAGCTCTTTAAACTGCAGTGCGGTGGCTCAGTGGTTGGCACTGCTGGGTTCAATTCCACTCTGCACTTCATCTGCATGGAGTATGCATGTTCTCCCCGCCCCTGCGTGGGTTTCCTCCCATAATCCCAAATCATACATCTGTGTCTGTCTATACGAGTGTGACCGAATAGGGAAACTAGATTGTAAGCTCCATGGTACAGGGACTGAAGTGAATAATGAATTTCTGTAAAGCGCTGCATAATATATCAGCATTATATAAATAAATAAATACATACATACTAACTTTGTGTACAGTCCTGAATATACTGTATTTATAATTTCTATGCTCAGAAACATATAAATTAAACAGATAATCTATAGAAGAGAGGAAAAACACACTATAAATAAACTTGAAAATAGAAAAACTTGAAACAAAAAAAAACATGAATGACTACTCACTTTGAGTGAGTGATTTATGTAACTCCAAAGATGCATTTGGCTGCTTATATCTGCCTCCTGAATGTTCCTCCACAGCCACAATATCTGGCGTAGGACTTGCCTTCTTTCTTTGGGATATTCCAGCACCCAGAACATCTCAGACCATATTTTTTATATCTTTAGACAAGAGAATATCATGAAGGATTGTCAGGCATTAGAGAAAATGGCTTGAATGGAGCGATATATGGAATAATATAGGGGTTTTATGATGAGACAGTGTAGAGTTATAGAGAAGGCTTACATGGAACAATTGAAGGAAGGAATTAGAGAAATTAGTTATATGGAGGAAATATAGGGGACTTTATTTTAAGCAGTAGAAGGAATTATAAGGAGGGGTCATATTAAGCTATACAGAAAGTTAGAGTAAAGGGTATGGTTATACGGAGCAGTAGGAGGGGTTATGTAAAGCATTAGGAGGAGTTATATGAAGAGGTTATTTAAAGAAACAGTTATATAAAAAGAAGGAAGAGCTATAGGGAGGAGTTATACGGAGCAGTAGGAGGAGTTAGAGGAAGGGTTCATATGAAGCAATAGAGAAGTTATAGTAAAGGGAGGGGCTATTTGAAGCAATAGGAGAATTATAAGAAAGGATTATGTAAAGCAATAAAAGGAATTATAGGAAGGGTTTACATAGAGAAACAATTATGTGAAAAAGTAGGCGTGGTTATAGGGAGATGTAATGTGAAGCAATTGGAGGTATTATAGGCAAGAGTTTATATAGATTAGTAGGAGGGGTTATAAGAAGCAATAGGAGGAGTTATAGGGAGGAATATAAGGAGCAATAGGAGGAGATAAAGGGAGGGGTTATATAGAACAGTGGGAGAAGTTATAAGGAGGGTTCATGTGAAGCAATAGGAGGAGTTATAGGGAGAGGTTATATAGAAAAATCTAGCTAAATGAAAAAGTAGGATGGGTTATAGGGAGGTGTTCATATAAAAGCAGTCGGAGGACTAATAGGAGGCATTTTAGAGAGGGATTATATGGAGCAATAAGAGGAGAGATTCTAAAGAGAATTGAAAGTAGTTATAGGGATAGGTTAAATGTAGCAATACCAGTAGTGATATATAATGATAGTAGTGGTTATAGGAGCAATAGAGCATATTTAATAAGTTTACAAACCAATTTAATGGGTACCTGATTCCACATGCATTACAAAGGGGAGTCCCATCATCAGCATCTCTCCAAAGTGGGGTCTTCTGTGTTTTACATGACGCACAACGCTTGCTCTCTAAACAGGTAATAAGAAATAAGGAATGTAAAAACTTATTTCCATGGTCTTAAACTGCACCGCCTAAAAATAAAAATGGGTTCTCCTTCTCATTCACACGCCGTTCATATTAAATAAGTACCTAAACCTAAGAACACTAATGGGAAGTGTACTGACTTCACTTATTGCAGTCTCCGCTTGTAAGATAATTACAGTAAGTAGGGGAAAACACATTAGCTTGCCATCAGTTTGGCTGTCTGACCTAACGGGCTAGTAAAGGCCTGGCTTAACTGGTCAGCACGGGTAATACCAAATACATGTGGGATTTATTCTCTAAAGTCCAAATTCAACTGTCGAATTCTCAAACAGCAGATTCTCATAGCAAATCCGCGGCTGCGACAATTCTCCCATCGTAAAGTTGTGACTGCACCCATTTTTTTTTAAATTGCGCCCTCGACAATATTTCCATTGTAAAGTCGCGACTGTGAAAATATTCTCATTATATAGACACAAAATGCGACAGTAGCAGTCTACTGCGACCGTGGTTATCTGGTGAATTCACACCTTTAAGCAAAAATTCGGACTTTAGAGAATAACCCCCACAGGCTCTCGCCATGCTCTGATTTTAAATCATCATGGGATTTTAACTTAATAAGCGCGAATACTTTGTACTATTTATATATATATATATATATA
>WMED01028214.1:0-10489 GCA_019650415.1 Pipa parva | reverse complement strand
TTGTTGCTTGTGAAGTGTCCTTTCAATACCCGTTGATGCTTGTGAAGTGTCCTTTCAGTACCCGTTGTTGCTTGTGAAGTGTCCTTTCAATACCCGTTGTTGCTTGTGAAGTGTCTTTTCAGTACCCGTTGATGCTTGTGAAGTGTCCTTTCAATACCCGTTGATGCTTGTGAAGTGTCCTTTCAATACCCGTTGTTGCTTGTGAAGTGTCCTTTCAATACCCGTTGTTGCTTGTGAAGTGTCCTTTCAATACCCGTTGTTGCTTGTGAAGTGTCTTTTCAGTACCCGTTGTTGCTTGTGAAGTGTCCTTTCAGTTCCCTTATTTCCAAGTTGTAGATATTTGGGTGAAATTTACTAAACTCAAAACTTTGAGTTTATTCCCTGTAGATATTGTTGTTTGATCTGTAAATATTGATCGAAATTTTTAGATCGATTTCTCCCAATTGAAACACTTTGATCGAATTCTTTAGGCAAGCTGAGTTCACATTTTGATAAATATGTTCTAAATGCCAGCGGGTGTTGTCTGTTACTTAAATGAATGTTTAATCAATAGAAGCAATTTAAGTTCATATTTCTGCTGTTATTAAATGGTGAGTAAACTGATAAACACAATGCTAAAAAAAATTGTGCGCGCACATGACCCGTCAAACCAGCGCACACAGATTAAAATGGTGCGCACAAAAAATTTGTATTTAAAAATTTAAAATTGTATTTAAATATATATGTATTGCACAATTATTTACTTAGGCTTATAATTTTGCACATATGAAATTTCTTGCGCACACAGCCTTTACAAAATTAGAGGGAACATTGATCCCCACCCCTTTAAAAATCTCTTACTTAAAGGGGGTTATTCACTAAGGTGGGAATTCAGCTATCGAATTCTCAAACAATGGATTCCCATAGCAAATCCACGACAATTTCCCCATTGTAAAGTCACGACTGTGACAAATTTCCCATAATAAAGTCGGGACTGCGACTATATTATCATTATAAAGACGTGACTGTGACAGCAGCAGCCTATTGCAACTGTCTTTATCTGGTGAATTTGCACCTATACGCAACAATTTGGGCTTTATTGAATAACCCCCTTAGTGCAATGTTTATCCTGAGGAAGGGAGGCAGCTGCCTCCCACCACCAGTAGTTTTTGTATACCAGTTAATTCTGGTCCATAAAATGTTTGGTTAAATACCTTATTGAGTGCGTGTGCATCTATTGTGATTATATATATGAGCCTTGGCTTAGCTCGTTTGAACAAGAGCACCACATTATCTGCCTACATAAATGAAAAGATATAACATTTTTACTTTAATATTGGATACAAAAGAAGCAAAATATTTGAATTTTACAGATAAATATATATATATAATTTTTAATTAGAAGATTGTATGGGCAGGGAAAAATCTAAATTTAAAACAACATCAGGCTTATCAAAGGATTAAGCAGCTGGGACTGAATTGTGTCAGACCTGGAGATTTTAGGAATAACATTGCCTATGATGTAATGTTTACAGACCCATGAATAGTGAAAGGGGAAGGCTCAATACAAAAGAGTGGCTTGGGGACAGACAATAATGAAAGCTGGCTCCTCTATTGTCAAAGAAGGTGTGAAAGTTCCACAGGTTACCTGCCCAGACTGTTTTCATGGACAGGATGCTTCATATATGTAAACTGGCATCATTCCACAGGCTTTGCTATGCCCAGATACTTTATTGAGGGATGGTGACACTTTGTTTTGTACATGTCCAGTTTCCTGAAGTATGTATGTAATATATATTTTTATTTATAAAGCGCCACAAGGTTACACAGAGCTGTACAATCCCACAATACAGTTATAATACAGACAAGGGAAAAGTGCTTAACAAAGAACAAGTGAAGTAAATTACAAGCATATCATCAAGAAAATACATCACTCTAAATTAAACTCAGAAAGACCCGCTCTGGGTCTTTCCGAGTTTACCGAGTGAAATCTCTCATTGTTCTTGTGAGATTTTTTCACGTTTTTGGACGCTTATAACTATTGCGTACTGACAGAGGTGTTTAAATCACTCCAAGGAAGCGTGAACACAGCTGTCTCACCTGCACAGCCCCCGACAGCAGCCACGCATAGTCTTGTCCACAGGTGGTTTACCACATGGAAATGATACCTGTGGGTCTGATATCTCCTGGCACAATGCTGCTGAGAAACCGCAAGCCGCTGTGTAGATAAGTGCATGCAGTTGTGCACTTTTATTGCCACATGTAAAAATAAGTGTGTGGCAAACAGCATTGTGGGGTGCCAGCCTGACAAAGGGTGGTCTATAACCCCCAAATGTTGCCTTGTAACCTGTAGTGATGGTCAATTAAAAAGGTTGTACACTGTATCCTGTGTGTGTGTGTGTGCAAATTCTCTTCCACACACTGCTGCATCCAAGAATTTAGCACCACTACCTGTGAATGTAAATTAAGTGTGCACTTCCACAAACCTTCTGGTGCTAGCCTAAGGGCAATACAGTCTACAGATTGCGCATACCCTGTACCAATACACAGTGTTGCATGCTGGATGCAAACCAGCATTCTGGTGCATAGTCATGCCACTGTGACTGGATCAGGTAAGTGTAATAGGGGTTTATCTAGATTGTTTTCTTTTTTTAAAAGCAAAGTGTTGCCTGCACTAATGTGAACCCGGGCTAGTGGTACCAGCTATGGGCTCAGTCACATCCAGCATGCAACACTGTATAATGGTACAAAGTATTAACTGTATAATGAGACAGTATTAACTGTATAATGAAACAGTATTAACCATATAACGAAACAAAGTATTAACCGTATAATGAAACTGTATTAACTGTATAATGAAACAAAGTATTAACTGTATAATGAGACAGTATTAACTGTATAATGAAACAGTATTAACCGTATAATGAAACAAAGTATTAACTGTACAATGAAACAGTATTAACTGTATAATGGTACAAGTTATTAACATACTGATAGGAATCATGTTGCATTAATGATATTATAAAGAACAATCACGATGCTAATAAACACACTGCACTAAAAATGGATGTGAATAGCATAAGCACTAATGGCACTGAGATTCTACAAACTGATAACAGTCAGAAATCAGGATAAGTAAATAATAGAAAAAGTAAAGAAAGTAGAGCATTATGGGAAATATTCCCCAGAGGCGATCTTTCATTTTCACTCTTTTTGATTAGTTTTGCCTTCCAATTTTTTATTTTTGGTTATTTAGAAATCTACTGGGGAGAAAGCTCAGTATAAAATGAAAATGACTTCCTTTTGTGGCATTTTTCTGTTTTTGACAATTTTTTTTTTCACCACACATTCTCTGTTTTCAACCACACGGCTGCGGAGTAAAAAAATAATGGTTTACGGTTGATTTGAATTCGTTGTTCAATGCTTTTAGGGCAAAAACCATTAAAAAAAAACCCCATTGTTGTTCCCCGACATACAGAGAGCGGTGGAATATGTTGGCGCTATATAAATCAATAATAACAAATACACAATGAAAGTAAAATGTCAACAAAAATATATCTGCAAAAAAAGGTGATCATAATATGAAGAAAACGAGGTGTTTTTTTTTAAAATTAAGATTTTTGTTTTATAAATATAATAAAAATTAGAATGAAAATTTGGTAAAAACAAATGAAAAAATATGAAACCCAACAGAAATCATTTCAGATTATTACAACGACCCTCCAAAATGTTCCAAGTCATGAAAAAAAATCCATTCAAAAGAGAATTTAGATTTAAACGGATTAGAAAAATGAATAAGGAATTGTGCAGTACCAACTGCCCCTGATTCATGGAGCGTTGCCTTAACTTTAGACATCTTGGGGGGGGGGTTACATTTTCTAAACTGGAAAAGGTTCTTTTCAACCTTTTTTCCTTTATTTTTCTGTAAATGACTTTGCCAGTAAATTCGATCCCTTTATCTCCTGTCCTTAAATGTGTATTGGAGACAATGGTAAGCCCCCTTCTCAGCAGGAAATGCTTTCTTTCCTTACTGTGATCATGTCTAGAGTCCACTCTGATTAGTTCCTACACCTACACCTTTCACACCTATCTGCTCAGGATCCTATAAGAAGAAACAGATCTGATCTCACTCAGAATTCACCCACCCTTTGGAAGAAAAGCAAGCTCTTCCACCTACAGCTTTCCCACCTAACTGCTTAGTATCCTCTAAGAAGGTACATCTTTGGTCTCATTCAGCAATCATCTACCCCAGGAGTGCATATCTCTTTGGGAGAAAAAGCAGGCTTGGGTATTTCAAGTCCCTGCTAGCCAACAGCATGAATGGATTTGACAAGGAACTGGATGATTTGCTACCTAACTGCTTTCCATCCACTTCTAATTCAGTGGAGTTGAAAGACCTACAAGATCAACTGGGAATCAGCCTTCCCTTGCCCGAACAGATGGATTTCCAACAAGACAACATAAAAGGTGATATATTTTACCTCTGCAGTCCTTTTATTCATTGTAGTATTGTTCATCCTTGGACTTCTTGCTTTTATTGAACTATTACTGTTACTAGGTGCTGGTAGTTTTAGTTTAACAACAGCATGAGGGCCAAGGTTGGACAAGTGTTTTTTTTAATAACATGCTCCATATTTCTACAGCTGAGAACTGTGTGTGTATGTGTGTGTGTGTGTGTGTGTGGGGGGGGGTCTCAGTTTAAAATATTTTTGATAATATTGCATTATTCTCTTTTACCTTTACTGTTATTTAGTTTTTAACAATTCCTCTTGTTCCTTTTAACCACAGCAATGCAGGTACAAGAAGTACTACACTACATAATATCACCCCAAAATAAAGCAAATAAGGAAGATTACGCATGTATTTTTAAAATATTAAAAAGGGGAAAAATTGAATTAATGTTTATTTTTTGTTGAATGATTTTTACTAATTTGACTTTTTTTAAAGGCTTTTCTATAAAAGTATATATTTTGAGTTTACTGTGCCTTTAGTATAAGGAAGCAGTGCTTAAAGAAATTCCATCATTGCTAAAAATGATAAGGGAAATGTAGTCCAGTGCTGCTATAAAAATGTCAGCTTCAGATTATTTTGGCTTTCGAGTCCTGTTTCAGGTGGAAGGATGCGACTGGGTGAAATATCCAGATAGAATTATATTAGGACTGGGGGTCCAATTAAATGTGCGGGTGGTGTAAGGGTCGCTTGTTATTTTGGAAAATGTAAATAAAATCTTAAATTTTTTTTTTTTTTTTTAATAGATGCTGATTTAATAAATAGTGATTTTTTAGATGGCGATTGTGTCTCGGGGCATATGGCTTGCTCTGAAGAGGTGGGCAATCTGGAACAGCCTGACCAGATGGTGATAGCATCTAGTACTGCTACCATGTCATTTCAGCGCAGAAAGAGGACTTTCTTCACTCAGACCCAGCTGAATATTCTAGAGCGCTTTTTCATGTTCAATACTTATCCAGATATTCACCACCGAGAACTGCTGGCTAAACTCATTTACATTCCAGAGTCCAGGATTCAGGTAAGATCTGCATTTTCCCCTTCAAGCAAAACATTAGTCATTTTTAATCAACTTTTTCTAGAAATAGATTTTATTTTATGTTCATTCTTTATACTTGTTTTTCAGACTTACATATTTTAGGGGTTGTGGATCTGATGTCATATAATACCGTGAAGAGTTTGTAATTATTTGAATTCCGCTTTTGGATTCTATAAATATTACTAGCAGTTTTTGCCTGAGCCAACTCATCATTGCACTGTTGAAATGTGTGATTTGGACCATTCAAATATTTTTAACTTAATTTCCCATCATGCTCTGTCAGCTCTGCATCTAGTACCAGCAGAATTTAGAGCTTTTAAGCTGAATAACTGACTAAACTTATATTGTAAAAATGCACTCTTCAGCTGTAATCATAATTAATAATAGGTGCCTTGCACCCTCGGGTGGGTTGTTCAGGGGTCCATACTGCCACTGTTATACAAATGACCGCTAATCGTTTTTTAACTTTGGTGCTAAGATAATCCTGTTCATAACATAGTGCAAGTGGTCACTAATGTGTGTTGGAACTGTGGACCTCTTTTTCATTGTTTAGAACAAAACACATACATTGTCACATCTTCTCACTGAATTATCTTCCATAGGTCTGGTTCCAGAACAGGAGAGCAAGGGTTAGACGTCAAGGATTCAAATTTACCACAAACGTTGTGATGGGAAATTGTTCTTCTGACAGTCCAGCAACTAGCCGACAAATTTACTCTGCAGCAAATTTTCAACAAGGCAACTCACAAATAATTTATGGATGCAGTCCACAGGCCCAGTCACTTTATGATTCTCAGCCCCAGGCACAGTCACTTTATGATTCTCAGCCACAGGCACAGTCACTTTATGATTCCCAGCCACAGACACAGTCACTTTATGATTCCCAGCCCCAGGCACAGTCACTTTGTGATTCCCAGCCCCAGACACAGTCACTTTATGGTTCTCAGCCACAGACACAGTCACTTTGTGATTCCCAGCCCCAGACACAGTCACTTTATGGTTCTCAGCCACAGACACAATCACTTTATGGTTCCCAGCCCCAGACACAGTCACTTTATGGTTCTCAGACACAGTCACTTTATGGTTCCCAGCAACAGGTCCAGTCACTTAACAATTCTCAGCCACAGGTCAAATCACTATATGATAGTCAACCTCAGGTCCAGTCACTATATGATTGTCAACCACAAGTCCAGTCACTTTACAATTATCAGCCACTGGTCCAGTCACTTAAAAATTCTCAGCCACAGGTCAAATCACTATATGATAGTCAGCCTCAGGTCCAGTCACTATATGATTGTCAACCGCAAGTCCAGTCACTTTATGATTCTCAGCCACAGGTCAAGTCACTTAAGCATTCAGAACAGAATATTTATCCTCAGGGTTTTTTACCTTCTACAGGAACTTCTAGGCAGACCTATCTATTACAGCAGACATCTAATACTCATAATCTCCCCCAAGCAACATCTAATAGCTATCATCTCGCCAAGGCATCCTCTAGTGCTTACCATCATCCTCCAAAACATGCCTATCCTCTGCCCCAGATGTCTTCCAGTGCCAATCATCAGAATTCAAAATCTCATGGCCATTTATGGAACCAGCAGTCTTTTTACAGAGATACAACTCCTGGAGCAGAGCAGTTGTTAGACCTACACAGACACCAACAAGCCTCAGTTCAACCTAATGTCAACCATTTTCCTTCAAACAGGGGCAATAAAACAGAGATGGGCACAACTGTCCCTCAAATTCCAGTCTCAGCAGCCTGTAGCACTCAGAGTACAGGGAATATGTCTTCTGCCCAAAACCCATTTCAGATGGGTTCAACAAAGGGTAAAAAATCTCTACAAACTTCTCCCATTTCAGATTCCGGAGTAAGCGATACATGCCAAGAGTCAAATTCTGATTGGGAAGAAAATGTTGCTTCTGCATCCCACCATATCTGAAGCCATATACAGCATCATTTTACTCCTCTGTCCCATGCCATCATGGTCTTGAAGACAGAGTACCTGGGAAGTCTAACACAGGGCCCTTTGGTTGGATAAATCCATCGATATCATCACAATACCTGTACTTCTAAGCTGTTGTTATCTTGCAATTCTAAAGTGTAGAATACAGTTAACCAACAATAAAGGAATCTCTTTTCTCTGAGTAATATGTATATTATTAGATCACCTATTATATATTATAAAAAATATGTTGTGCTATTGGTTGCTTGGAAAGTATAAGCATCCTTGTAAATAAAAGAAAAATGTATTGATTTCTGTATTATATCTGATTGTTGCAATAAAGATATTGAGCATTCAACATGCTGTTGATTTAGTGTTCTATTACAGCATTGAACGATGGGCAATGTCTTCAGCACATTCTGCATGGGTAATTTTAATCAAATTAGATGTATGATTAACATTGGGCTACAAGGCAAGTTACAAGTAAATATGCACTTGATTGTAGGAAAAGCTATTGATCAATTAAAGATTAAAGGAACAGTAATACCATAAATATTCCCATTTGGATTGGCATGGCAGTGATTGCTATCACTAGCGCAGGGGTGGGCAATTAATTTTTCCATGGGGCCACATGAGAAATAGGAATGGCTTTAGAGGGCCAGACTTCTCCACCCCCCTCCCCCACTACGCTAACTTCCTGTGAGAGGAACGCTGTAGCGCTAAGTAGCTGGGACAGTGAAGAGGTAGGGACATGGAGGAGGGGTGCGAGCATGGCAGCCTGCCCCATGGCCCGGCCCTGTCACCTGACATTGGCAGAAGGGCCGGGCCAAAGATGTCCACGGGCTGGATTCAGCCAACACTAGCTCACAATTGCTCTTGTTTTTTAAAAAAAACAATTTAAACTGTTCTATTTTCAAAATGCGTTTTAATATATAAACAACAGCACTTCCGCGACATTTTTCTTCCCTGTTTGACCTCTATTGTCCCGTTCCGATTGCTCTGGAGCTGGTTTTATTGAGATTTCTTACTTTCTTCACTCTCAGAGTAATAAGACTTACTACACTATAATACGATTTTCCATGTAAGGGATAGCGCATTTTCTCTGTTCCTTTTTCTGGTTCGTACGAAGATGTGTGGAATGGAAAGGTTCTGCTGCATTACCTGTTCATAAGTGCTGACAATCTCCATCAGATGCGCCCGCTCTTACCACCTTCTCAGTATACAGTATATATACTAATATTATATAGCTTTATTTAGTTCATGTACTTAAATTGCCCCTGAAGTGCCTGTTGTGTACCTGTTTAGCCAATAGTGTAATTAGGAATTCATGGGCCCCCAGTCTGAAAACTGGGCCCTCTAATAACCCTCCTGCCCTATAGACTATCAGCTTATTTATACTACATTGTCTGTCTTAACCCTATTGTACAGAGTTGCAGAATATGTAGGCTGTTTCTAAATAACAGATAATAAACATACTGCAGAGTGTCCTATTGCACTCCCAGTTACACTGTAAACCATCGTTGTACAGATACACTGCAACATGTTAATACTATACTATACTATACCCAAATACAGAGCAGTGTCCAGAAGATAAATTCAGTGCAATGTGTCCACAAGATGCAATTGTGACCACTTGTCGCCCTGATAGTTACACCTCTGTGTTTCATAAATATGTTTTATATCTATTTTATAGTGTGCTGTGGCTTGGACTATAGTCAGGGAAGTAACGATACAGCCTGCTGCTGCTGCCCCACTCCAACTGCACCATTGTCGGTTCTGCACTGCTGGGTTTATACATGCTTCCAATTATAGGTTATATTTATTAATGTGTTCATGCCGTCACCTGAATGAATTCTCTTATTTGTATTTATGCCTCAGTTCATTCAAAGGTTTGTACTATAAACTGAGAATATTTATTATTTGACCTGGTAACTCAGCATAGTAATGAAGTGTTAGTTTTTGGGTGTAAGTGGTAGGAAACATAGCATTTAGTGCAGAGTATTAATGTCAGTCACTACATCATCATACAGTGCTGCTGGCAGTTGTCTAGTATTTTATTAAAGGAAAGAATTGCTCCACAGGTATATAAAATACTTATTTCCCCGTATCAACTGCATGCATTGTTACTGTATAACTGCATAAGTTTAAGCATGCTAAGTGTTATGTACAACATGCCTAAATAGACTATTCCAGGCCTGGGGCTTATTCATGAAAGCTTGAGTAGTCACGTAAAGTTGTGAATTCACATTTTATTCACTACTCCCCATATTAGTGTATTCAGCAAACTTTGCGATGTGTTGAATTCAAGACTAATCGATGACTTACGGAGCACTTCACATCACTTTGGGGGTTATTCTCTAATGTCCGAATTATTGGGTATAGGTGCAAATTCGCCAGATAAAGACAGTCGCAATAGGCTGCTACTGTCACAGTTGTGTCTTTATAATGAGAATATTGTCGCAGTCACGACTTTATTATGGGAAAATTATCACAAATTTACAATGGGGAAATTGTCACGGATTTTCTATGGGAATCTGCTGTTTGCGAATTCACACCTTAGTGAATAACCCCTTTTATGTTCATCTGCACAGGTAATTTGCCTGTTCATCAAGCATTGGAGTCTGTTGTAGTAGAAAATTCGACAAAGGAAAATCAGGCAGCTAATGGAAGGGCTCCTACTGATCAACTGACTTTGCTACTACGCTACTGATGGTGTCCGTTCTTCGCTATGGGTTTACCCTGTTTAGTGAATAAGTAGAGAATGGAAGTGTAGTGACACAAAGCGCCGAGAATTCACTTCGGCAGTCAAATTCTCACTTTGATGAATGAGCCCCCCAAATCCTTGAGAGATTATGCCAAACTGTATGTAACAGAGCACAGATAAACAAAGAAGCAAGAGTATATTTATCAAGCAGACAAAAATGTTGTTTACAAAGGAAATAAACATTATTTATCAACAAAATTTAAATTGTTGCCCCCCCCCTCCCGAAAAAAAACACCAAACTGTGGCATTTTTTCTGCA
>WMED01028213.1:0-10489 GCA_019650415.1 Pipa parva | reverse complement strand
GACTTTTGGGGGTAAAAAGAATGTAAGACACTGTCTTACTATCGGGAAAACACGGTAGAAATACAAATATAACATGGATTTCCCTTTTTTACAGTCATTCCAAAAAGGAGATGGAAATAATTTAAGCAATAGCTAAAAAAATAGTTTGAGTATTTACTTCAGAGCCACAGAGGAAGAGTTGAGTTGCTGATCTAGGTTTATATTGATGTAAAATTGGCTGAGTTACTTAATTTCCTTGTGTTTTAGGTAGAAAACTGGAGGTTGGCACCTATGGTGGCCAGGAGGTTTACTAAATCTCCACAGATTGAACTGTTCTGTAGCTAGATATGAGTTGAGGACAAATTGTTTGGCAGTTAATGTGCACCTGTCACCTCAAAACTCGAATACTGAATTATGTTCTACCGTGTTTCCCCAAAAGTAAGACATCCTCTGAAAATAAGGCATGGTGGAGGATTTACAGTGTTGGTTAAAATAAGGCACCCCATCACCAATGTACCTGCACCTGCCGGATAACAATTATTTGCGATGGTCATAGGAACCAAGACACCTCACTACTCTCCAAAAAGCAGACATGCGAACAAGTGCGGAGCTTATACTTACACAGCGCATACAAGTACCCTACGTGATGATGTCATCACGCCAGGTACATGTATGTGCCACGTATGTATAAGAGCTGCATACTGGAGATCAGTGCGGTGTCTCGGTTCTGAAGTCATTTCAATAAATCAACTACAGGGGTATGTGCCAGGAATTTTATTATTATATAATTTAATCAGTGAATTTAATTAATGCTGTATAAATACAGTATGTAGAGGGCAGCTGCTGTTAAGGCCCTAGGGTAGAGAGGGTATTTGCATGCAGCCCTCTCTATACAGCAGCTGCAATCTAAACTGCTGTAGAGAGAGCATCTCTTATGAAGCTCATAAGGTTCTTAAGTGTATTAAAAAATGCCAAGTGATTGTGTAGTGATGGCTACAGAGATCAGTACTGGTGTTGCCTCAGGCATGAAAGGTTAAAGGAGAACTAAAGGAATCAAATAAGATAGACTTACGGTATTAAAAACCTTACTAGTTATAATGGTGAATTGTTACAGTCACAGCATGAGCTGTAATCAGTCGGCACCCAATGCTGCTTCACAGCGCGCAGGCTGACTGAGAAGCCAGCACAAAGCTCCTCCCACTTGTTTCACCGGCCTCGCACATCATCATGCTCATTGCAGGGAACTTTCTCATTGGCCCCCACAATGAACATGATGTTTCAACCATTTTATCAGCACCAGTGAAACAAGTGGGAGGAGCTTTGTGCTGGCTTCTCAGTCAGCCTGCGCTGTGAAGAATCATTGGGTGCCGGCTAATTACAGCACAGCTCATGCTGCGACTGTAACAATTTACCACTGTAACTGGTAAGGTTTTTAATAAGTCTGTTATTTGATTCCTTTAGTTCTCCTTTAACCTCTCATGCCTGAGGCCACCCCAGTGCCTCCACACAGATTGTTGTACATGGAAATAATGGTAGCAATACAGGTTTTACAGTTTTTCTGGTTATGCTGGTTTGAGAGGACAACTACTGTACGTTATATAATAAATGTTTTGGTTTTTTTTCCTTTAGGGAAATATAAGACATCCCCTGAAAATAAGACCTGGGAGCAAAAATGAATATAAGACACTGTCTTATTTTCAGGGAAACATGTTACTAATGAAATAAACATTTTTTTGTTTGTTTTTTTTAATATAGATGTATTTAAAAAAATGTACCATTATATATCGTTTCTCACTGTCTGTTTCCCTGTCAGACCAACTTTTCTTAATCAGGTTGGGCGGGGCTAAGAGGAAGCATCATATATATGATTGACATTTACATTTATTCCCATAGCAAATCCACGCCAAATCTCCCATTGTAAAATTGCGACCTCTACAGTATTCTTACAGTATCGTTGCTACTGCAACAGTATTTCTCAGTGTCATTGCAACTGCGACAATATTCTCATAGTATCACTGCGAGAATATTCTTATAGTAAAGACGCGCATGCGCGATATTTGGCTGAGGGAGAGAAGAACCACGTGTAATTTGGGGCTGTGAAAATAATGTTTGAGTGGCATGTCCTATTGAAAATGGCGGCTTCCAGATCTGGAAATCGGGACAACCATACAGTAACATCCACTTTATAATAAGGTTATTTTGCGAATATACATTATTATTTAGCTAATCGATTTATTTACTTTACTTAAGATGAACTATTGCAAGTTGACACTTTAATTTGTGCTATTATACCCATTAGACATCCAGGGTTACAAGAAGACTGTAACCTCTTTGTTTATTTTCCTAGACGATGTTTGAGGATGTCAGTGGTTTGGGAGCCTGGCACAGACGCTGGTGTGTCTTATCCTTAAATCAGTTATCCTTTTGGACATATCCTGACCAGGAGTCGTTAAAGGTAAAATATTGCAGGGCTGAAATATTTTTACAACTCTTTTGTTTGCCAGTTGTTTTGTATTACATACAGACTGGTCTCTCTATTGATCCTGTAGCGGTGAAGGCAAACTGGTAACTATGTTTTCCATGTAGGAACCACTAGGTAGGATAAACCTTGCAAACTGCACTAGTGTTAAAGTTGAACCAGCGAAAAGGGAGGCATGTGCTCGTCCAAACACCTTGGAACTGATCACTATGAGACCACAGCGAGAGGATGATTCTGACACGCTGGTAACCCAATGCCGCAACACCCTATGTTTCACCAAGTGAGTTCTGGAAAACATTATCGTTTATAATCAATTATTGTTTTTTTTTTTTTTGTTTTTTATATTCTGTTTGTCAAACTGAAACCTAGTGTCTTTTTAGGGGGTGGCTAATCAGTGAAGTCCTTTATGGAGTAAGTTAAGTTTAGCAAAGATATAGATGGTTTTTTACTTGAATTGTTAAAAAAAATGTGTGTGTGTGTGTGTGTGTGTATATATATATATATATATATATATATATATATATATATATATATATATATATATATATATATATATATATATACATATATATATGAGGCTGTATGGACTGCCTCAGAAAGTGTCAGTGTCTACCTTTAACAAAAATCAGTGCTTTTTTTTCATATTGAAAATTGAAGTATCTTCTCAAACATCCATTAGTGGAGCGGTTCTCAACCTGTAACCTGTAGGTCATGACC
Organism: Pipa parva; assembly: GCA_019650415.1. Classification (NCBI taxonomy): domain Eukaryota; kingdom Metazoa; phylum Chordata; class Amphibia; order Anura; family Pipidae; genus Pipa; species Pipa parva. The sequence goes on along the minus strand of WMED01028213.1, from coordinate 7,314 downwards.
CCTTTGGGGGTTGAGCAACACTCTCACAGGGGTCGCCGAACACTCTGTAATGCCGGAAGTGAGCTCAGTTCCCTTTTATATAGGGATACCTGCCTGTGACATTGCAGCCAAATGTCATCACGTGACGCACGTATGTGAAGACATTGCCTACGAGCGCCATGATATTTGGCCATGACATCACATGACGCGCAACACAGTAATGTCACCAAGTGCATGCCGGTGTCATGATGTCATCGTGGGGTCACCAATAAAGGTAGGTTGAGAACCGTTGCGTTAGTGTGTAATAAGATGTACTTTATGTGACCTTATCTACCAAGATGCACTTATGTCATATGTACATGCATGTCAGTCTTGTAAAACATGTTTTATTGTAATGTTATGGCACAAAAGTTGCACCTTCCTCCATCTGATGAACAATAAAATGTGCATGTTGTAAGACTGCTGTGCAAGCATTTTTGTGCATCTGCTGAAGGTAATCGGCTATTGTGACTAAGAAGCTGCACCCAGTATATTAATTTGCTTTGTGATGTTTTTTTGGGAATAAGCAGAAGGAAATGCAGTTAAGTCTTGCACTTTGCAAATAAGGGGCTTATGTATGATTTGTGCCTAGTTTGACTTTTTACTTGGGTGAGGGATTGTACAAACAATGTTTTCGCAGATAACTCTGACATATCAGAGAGGAATCTTTGTGCTTACCATAAATTATATTGCACATTAATAAAGAGGGTTTTTTCCCTAGAAAACTCCTTAGATAATTTTTTTTTTCTGAAACACCCTAATCTGTAGGTTTTCCCAGCCTATTCGTCCCCTTTTCCTACATCTCTGCATTTAATGTGTTTAATGGCCGCTGACACAGCCATTAATGCCCCACCCCCCAATTGACTCCTTTATAGATTCCAATGACTGCCATTATAATAGTATACATAGTTGTAGCTTAGGCTTTAAATAAGTAAGTTCTTGCTGTTCTGTCTTTCATCATACCAAGCATGAAATAGTGAGCAGTTTGTAAAACTCTTTGGGCTCTAATTTTTCTGTTATTTCTAGGAACTGGCTGTCTGCTGATACAAAGGAGGAGCGGAATCAGTGGATGGATTCTCTGAACCAGGTATTGATGGATCTTCGTACCTGGAGGTCTGGTCCAGCCAGGAACCCCCAAATGTGGAAACCTCTCATCTCTCACTCCTGTCCACATGATGCTCCAACGCAAGAAAAAGCTTGCTAATATCAAAAATATTCTCACAGTGGTTATACTGGATGTTAACTTGTATTCTATTGTTAAATCTTTGACTTTATAGTCTAAAAATATATAGTAGAAATATGCTGCTTGGTTTTCATAAAAGACATGTCTGCAGCTGCATGTATTTTATCTTTTCCCAGTTCTTCCATCTGCTAAATAACCCTACCAGCACTTTAAAGAAAAATAAAAAGCTCTAATTTCAGTTCCTAATTCCTCACTGGCTTCAAAATAGCTTTAGTGGAGACTGTATTTCCAGAATAATTTCTGCTAAAATTAGTTGTCTCCCATCTGGTAACTTTAGGGAAACAAAACTCAAATATAGACATTTATAAACCTGTTGGTTCATACAGTATCTAGTTTGGTTTAAATGTGCAAATATTTTCATTTTGGTGGGACTGTTAACCTAAATTGATGTCATTTACAATACACGATGGTACTGGGTTTTTTTTTTGTTTTTGTTTTTTTGACCAGCTTGTCCATTGCTAAATGATGGACATCTAAAGCTGCTAGACTTTTGGCAGCACTTTCTGGCAGTGGCTGTTGCAAAGTCTGATACATTTATGGATAGTTTTGCTTCAGTTCAAGTAAACTTGGCGCAATGCCCTGTTTTAGAAAAAGCATATTTGCAGGAAAAAAATCCATAAGAGCTGCACTGCCATTTTAAAGGTTTAATATCTTGTGAGTTTGGTGCAAAATTTTCCTTCTTTAATAGTTTCAGGTTCGGCTCACTGATCATTTAATAGCTGGATGTGTGCACATACACTTCCATTAGCACTACCGTTGCAAACCTGTTACAAAAGCTGTTTCACAGATTCACAAAGCATATAAGAAATCTTGGCGTGCTGCACTTGATGAATGTGTGTATGCTACCCTACACTGTCACCTATACATGTTGTGTGCTTCTCTCTCGTTTGTGTTTCTGTTTAACACTGATTTAACTCAAACGCTAATATAAAAATCAGATTTATTCTTTTATTATTTATCTGTACTCTGACATTATTTGTTACCTGTGATTTTAATGGAATACAGTCTGTAAAAATAAATAGTTTAAAAAAAAAAAAAAAAAGTGATTTGTTGTAAATGATTGTGTTGACTTTGGTACCAGAGAGCTTGTTGGTAGAAAATCACACAGAATTAAAGATCAGCTGCATAGGTACACTTGAAAGACTGTGTTTTTAAGAAGCAGTGAGTTGTCTTAGCTGAATGCTAAAAGAAGCAAACTCCCTGCTTCTTTTATGCTCTGATGCCAGACTTGAATCTTGGGTTGGGCGGGGATAAAAGAGTGACTGACATTAAAGTTAATTAATTAATGAAAGAGCATTAAAGTTCCTCCAGTTGGATCCCTTAAATCATGGTCTAGTAGGGATCTGATTGGAGGAGCTTTTAATGTTAATCATTTAGCCCCGCCCAACCCAGGAAAGAAAAGTCAGGCTGACAGCAAAACAAAATCAAATAATTCAAAAATCCTAAAATGGTCAAAATGCCATTAATTTTACAACATAGTAAAAATTAATTCCAAGGTGAGCAACCCTTTAAATGTAGTATAAACTAACAGAACACAAATCATCAGTAATAGTAATCAACAGGTTTATTTTTCAGTGCCTGTCACACCACATTTGAGTTACAATTAATTCTTATGCAATGTGCATTGCTTTTCCAGTGTTTTACAGAATATTGGCAGTGTTAACCTTCCAAGATGCCCAGTATAGTGCAGATATGGTGATCTGCCACATACAAAATGGGGGCTGCAGCATATGAATGAGGAAGTGTGGAGTGCCAGGATAAATATGTAAAATGCTAGCACTATCTTTGCTAGTGGGTAGTATAGAGCCTCACTCCCGAGTAGGCTGCAACTACAGCCACAGGTTAAGTGTAAACATTTGCGTGCCCAAAGCAATTAAAGTGCACCTGTCATCTCAAAACTATAATAATAACTTATAATAATGAAATAAATATTTTTGTAAATATATATGTATTTACCAAAAATGTCAGGTGGGTGTGGCTAAAAGACTGACATTATAGCTCCTATAATAAGATCCCTGCTAGATCGTGATTTAAGGAATTTGGTTATAGGAGTTATAATGTCAATCATCATTTAGCCACGCCCACCCGAGACTATGGAAATAAAAGGCAGGCTGACAGTAAAGATGACAGAGAAATGCTGTTTAAAGGTACATTTTTTGTAAATGCATATATATTTACAAAAACGTTTATTTCATTCGTACAACCTAAATTAGTATTAGTTTTGAGGTGATGGGTGCACTTTTAAATGAACTTAATGCACAAAAGAACTGCCTCATTAGAGAGACTTGGGAGCAGAGAGCCAGTATCCAACACTATTAGTACCAGGATGCCTATCCCAACAGGGGTATTACCTGGTAAGGGAAACAGTGTCACTGGGTCCACTAAGGGGTAGCAAGTGGAATAATTGTGTTTTAACATACAGTAAGAGGCAGGCATCCAAACATTTTTGTTTTTTTTAGTAGAGTTGGCATTCTTTAGTGGCGCAAGTGTACATAGATTTCCAGCTGGAAGGTGTATGCTGTTTAGTACTACTATACATAAGAAGTCCTGCAAGTACAATATAATTATGTGCCTCTTCATCTTTAAAATATATTGTTCTTTTGTGTGCCTAAAGTTTCTGGTGCTCACTTTGTATCAATAGCACTATAATCAACTGTTCCACCAGTCAGTAAGTAGGGGCTCATACCCTGGGTTTACAAGCATGTCTAAAGCAAAAATATCTACTAAAGGTGCTCCATTACTTAAAGGATTGAGGGAGAGAATTGCAAAATAGCATTATTATTTAATAAGATTACCAGAGGATATTTCCTTTCACGCACCTTTTACCACTTGTTCAGATAACTTCCTGTCTGGAGGTTATGTTCTGTGACCGTGACAGCCACTCAACATCCTTCAAATCCCCACTGGGTTAGGGTGTGAATAAATGTCAAAACTTGCGGTAGGGCCTTTTTTGTGAGGGGGTTGTTATTACTTTACATCTCCCTGGTAAAAAGGTCTCCTATCTGAATTAAAGTTCCAAATTACCCCTCTAGGTAGCACAGCTGGCTAAGACAACCTGCTTTTTGCTGTGAAGGCCCATGGTGGTCAAGCATGGTCTCTGCATAGGTGGTGATCCTATGTTCTTGAGAGGGGGTGAGATATACGTTGGAAGGCCTGCTGAGAATAATTGGCAAAACATTTCTAGTCCCTTCACTTTGGGAGAGCTTTATTCGAATAAGAATCCTTGAAGACAACGCCTAATGGTAATAATCTCATGTCTTGCATTTTGCTGTGGAGGCTCTAGGTGGTCTGTCTGAAGGTGGTGCTGACAACCCATGTGGCACCATGAAAATCCAGTGGATAAGTTGATTCTTCCAAAGTGCACTTTCGAGTACAAATGTTTCCATAGATGTGTAAGGTTGTCTCGAATAGGGACTTCCAAATTCAGCATGAATATTATTTACTGTTCCTTCACATGACAGTGGGCACCAATGAGTTAAACTCTCTCCTTGTGAAGGAACAGGAAGTTAGCTCACTCCTTCCCCTCACCTCCATCTTTTTTCCCTCCAGGGAACTGATCACCCTGTAATTTGCCAATGCCATTTTAACAAGCCAGTACGTTGTGAAGTAAGCCACTTCATGCGTTCCAAAGTGGACTGCAGATTTAAAATTCAAGGTTTTTAAAAATCTTTCTTTCAATGTTCTTGCTGCCTGCACTGATTTTGAGCTGCTGCATATATGTTTTTCAGCTGAGCCTGCTGCTTTATCCTCCATTCACCGCAGTGAGTACTGCAATAGTGGAATTTATGTTTGTTTCTCTAATAAACCTTGCAATAAAGATAACTAAAATTCCTATCAAAGATGCGTTCCACAGACTCACATTATGTTTCTAGAGGATTCTGTTTCAGAGAACCACCTAGGATGTGATCAATGTGGATGCAGTATTATTCAGTATCATCTATCTATGTTTTCATTTAGTCTTTCACCTAGAAGAGATGGAAGAAGGAGCAAGTCATCTGCTAGAGAATGCAGTTCTTGTTTTTAACAAGCAATTCAAGATAAAAAAAACTATGCAGAAAATGCTGGGAAGCCACAAATGGAGCACAACATGAAGAGGACAGATTCAGGAAATTTATGGATCGGTTGCAGGATTCATTTAACCAGTCTATGGTAGACAAGGTGACTGACAGAGTATTGGAAAAGATGGGGCCCTGAGATGTTACTTTCCCAAGATAATTACAGCCAGACACTTCCAGAGAAGCTGTGATGCAACTGGAAACTTCTGAGTCAGAAATCCAGTCATGCGAGGCAACTGATGGGTCTTCCACCTATTCTAATAAACTGGATAATTTAGCAGATTTAATCAAAGCTTTATGAGAGTATTCAGGTGCCAGAAACATCAGAAACTGAGGATAGGATGTTTGGGAAAGTGAACAAACAACATGCCATTTTTCCAGTACGCCAAGTAATCAGAGATATGATTAAGGAGGAGTGGAAAAATCGTGACAAAAAATTCCACTTATCCAAAAGACTGAAAAATCCTTTTAAAGAAGAATCTTCAAAGTACTGAAATATAGCCCCAAATGTAGATATTGCAATTACCAGAGCAGCCAGGAAAACTACACTTCATGTGGATGAAGGAGCATCTTTAAAAGACCTTATGGAGAGAAGATAGGATACTTACAAGTATTCTGAAGAAGTTTTATTCTGTATCTGGGTTATCATGTAAACCAGCGGTTGCTATAACCTCACTCACTAGAGCAAACAAAATCTGGATCCAGAATTTGGAAGAATAAAATCAGTATAGAAGAACTATTAGCAGCATTTGCAGAGACAAAAGTTGCAAATGATTACATCTCAGAAGCCTTCTTGGATGCAGTCAAATTAGGAGCTAAGGACATGGCCTTGGTGATGGCAGCTAGAAGATCTATCTGTCTTAAAAATGGATTGCAGATACTACTTCAAAATATAATCTTTGCAGTTTACATTTGAAAGATTCCTATTATTTGGTGAAAAAGGTTATTTCAAAGGTTTCAGCTGGGAAGAGTGCATTCCTACCACAAGAAAGGAGAGAATTTAGGCAGACAAGACAAAAACAGTCCTTTCATGAGGCTAAACAGTATAAACCAGAAAGAAGTTATGGAAAAGTCCCAACTTGTAGAATTAGATTGTTCTCTCAGAACAAAAAAGACTCCAGACAAGAGATGTCCAAAGGTTTAGGAAGGTCAGTGATACCTGGCATTGCCAGTAGGAGGAAGGCTCCAATCATTCCAGGCAAACTGGGCTCAAACAATGTCAGATCAATGGGTCAGGCAGACCATCACAACTGTTTACAAAATTCAATTCAATCATATGCCAAGGACCAACCAGTTTATTCCTGGCATTACTATTAATTATTCAGGAACTTTAAGAAAAGAAAGTGATCCAGAAACTGGCTCTTCAATATCAAAAGAAAAGTAATATATTCTCATTTCAAGCTGTGAATCAATTTATTTCAACCAAAATTTTCAATATAGAGACTATCAAGTCAGTTTGCATGGGTCTGGGAGGAGGGAGGGGGGCTTTACTTGAAATGTAAAATGTCTGTCAGACTAGGGGATCTACAAAAATTAGCAATATGTAGTTCTATGGGTACAACTCAGAAGAAATCTTTACTGCCATATTCCTGCTACACACTTTTATGAATGGAAGATCAAGCTCAGTGGTTATGTAGGGTAATTTATAGCAACCAATGAGCAGTTAGCAGACACTGGTACAAGGAAGCTAGGATAATGAAAGCCAAATTCTGACTGGTTGCTATGGGTTACTAGATCTCTGTAAATTAATATCAGTGAATTCTCCTTATTATAATAGTTATATGATATTATTATTATAGCTTTTTCCTTTTTATAATCTTTTTGCTTGTTTAAATATCTGTTCTTATGCTGCACATTTTGTTACTATACAAGCGTTCTGCCATAAGTATAAAGCCTTCTAATTAATAGGTTATATCCCTTTATTCATAATACTCCCTTCTACATACAGTGGGGAAAAAAAGTATTTAGTCAGTCACCAATAGTGCAAGTTCCAACACT
>WMED01028212.1:0-10489 GCA_019650415.1 Pipa parva | reverse complement strand
CAAACTGAGCACACAGATTCACTAGTGTATCCCTAGCCTAAAGATGTCAGTGTGTACATACATTTAACAGGTGAGATCATAGCCTGGCCTACCAGTGGAGAATACAAGATAAAATATAGATTAAGCTATAAATGAGGCTCACATGGCAGAATTGCGTTATATTTTCCTTGGAATTCAGCTGTCCGCAGCAAACAGCTGGAAAGGATCCCTGAATCTCGCTAACGTGACATAGGATGCAGGGAGCATGTTACAAAAGGTTATACTATACAGCTGTTCCGCTTACTGCTCTTATAAATAACATTTTTCAAGAACATTGGGTGCTTAGACACATCGCTGGAATTTTTTGGAGACGTTCTTTGGTTAGGTCTGTGTTATTTGTATCTGGATTTTGGGTTTGTTGATATCACAAGCATTCTCCAGCTTGGCACCATTTCATCTTAGCGCAGCGTTCCAAATTTTATGTAACTGTTACTTCTGCTCTAAATTAAATATGATAGGGTATGCCTATTCGTTTATGTTACTGTCCCTTATAGCTCAGAAGGTTTGGGGGGGGGGTAAAACTTATGTTTTATTAAGTGGTTCTTGGGGGATTCTGGGAGCTCCAATGCATGCTGGTCATATGTTGTTGATTCTGAGAGTTTGAATTCAAACTCACTGAAATATTTTTTTCATTTTAAATTGTTTTAGTAGTTACCGGTTGGTTTTCAGTATTCAAAACGTTTATTTTTATACCAGTAGAAGGCGCTGGATCCATTAATTTCCTTTTTCTGTACATTTAATCTATCTATATATACAGTATATATGTAATGTTATAGCCACAGCGGACTATACAATATATACAATAAGCGTAAAGTATAATGTGTGGTGAAAAGAATCCCATGTGGCTGGTTTGTGGTAAATCTCTAATGCACCACATTGTCAGTATACAGCTGACTGCAATGAATAATCTCACCTACATAATTGGATTTGGAAATATAATCCCAATTTGACCACTGAGAAGGAATAAAGTCATAGCGAGTTTATATAAAATACATAAACATTTTGCTATAGAGCTAGCAATGGATTTGTAATGTGATATACATAATCCCTGGGCTTTATCGATGCCTCTACCAAAAGCAGTGCCAAACTGAGTCAGTCAGACATATCTATCTGTTACGACTCCTCAGCTATCATTTGGGTTGCAGTGCATTCTCGGAGTTGCAGTGCAGCCATTGCAGTTGTACAGGTAGAAAATTGCTTCTGGATAGCTGGCGCCATGCATGGTAGACATTTGGGGGTTATTCACTAAGGTGCGAATTCGACTATCAAATTCTCAAACAGCGGATTCCCATAGCAAATCCGTGACAATTTCCCCATTGTAAAATTGCGACAATTTTTTAAAGTTAAGATTGCCACAATTTTCCCATAATAAAGTCGTGACTGCGACAATATTATCATTATAAAGACGCGACTGTGACAGTAGCATCCTATTGCGACCGTCTTTATCTGGCGAATTCACACCTATACGCAACAGTTCGGACTTTAGTGAATAACCCCCTTTGTGTATTGCTCTGTTACTTCTTGGAGTTATCCGTGAGAGCAAGCGTTCTAGTGAGATTTTACATAAAAATAACATTTTGCTTAGGTGAGAAGGCTCAGCTAAGTACCACATCCAGCCTTGTTGTATAATAGCATCTTTAGTAACCCTGGCAACTGGCCTGAATAAACATGAAAATGAATGCTGGCCTTTTGTTTAGATTTTTTTTTTCTTCTTAGCTGTTTAGTGTAGTCGTGCTCTATGGCACAACAATTGCATAAATCAATTTGCTTATCTCATTGCATAGAGAGGAAGACGACAAGCGTTAAAAGCCAATTTCGCCCTGTTTATAGGGAAAGCTTATGTAACATTTTATAGTCTGCTACACACTAAAGAACTAAACTTTAATCTTTCAATGATCCTTCTTAGGTTGGCAAATCATAAATTACCGTTTCCCTTAATTAACGTTTAATTCCTCAATGCTTCCTGCTTAACCCAATCATCTTTCTTTAGGTTTCCCTGTCCCGATCCCCTTCACCTCCACCTCCTTTCCATTGCCAATTTGAGCAAACGCAGTAGCATATCGGGACCCAACACTGTTTCTGCACATGCTCCCATCAGTGATGTTTCAAAGGAAGTGAAATCTGAAAGGGGATTGTGACACTGGAACAAGAAGATACCTCAAACAAGAAGCAGGAGGCCAAGTTTGGTAAGTATGATTCGTCGACCCAACAAAAATCTACACTAGATTAACAAGCAGTTAAGTTCTTCTTTAAAGGGCAAATAAAGTCCAAATTAGTCTTTTCTCTGTATTGCTCTCTTCTTTGGTCAGGTATGCCAGATTTCTTGTAAAGTTGTTGCTCATGTTGTTTTTGATTTTGCTATCTGGACATATTAGAAACATAAAGCACAATACAGAATTGGAACACTTGGCCTTTAATGTGCATGGGGAGGGGAGGCTGAGCACTGCAGATATCTTATGATTATATATATTAATGTTGTTTAACCCCTTTCCCCAGTTAGCTGTCTTTCTGTTTAATTTTTTTTTCTGCTGGTCTTCTTTGATTGACTGTCAGTACGGTTCTTGGACTGAGTGGGGATTTTTGAATTTTAAAGGAATCCATCAGCAGGGGCAACCATTTACAGAGATATACGGGAGGAATTCACCATAGTGTGAAGGGAGGTCCAGATCGTTTGGCTCACTTCGCACATGCTGTTATGCACTTGCTGATGTCCTGCTTGTGGACATCAGCAAACGGTTTAAAGGGATTCCAGTCTCGACGAGGCGACTCAAGTGGTCTCGCCGAGACTGGAATCTCTTTAAAGCATTTGCTGATGTCCACGTGCAGGACATCAGCGAGTGCATAACAGTCAGTGCGAATTGTGGTGAAGGATCCCGACCTCACTTCGCACTATGGTGAATTCCCCCCATAGTAACCAATCAGCAGTTAGCATTCACTAGTACAAAGGACCTACACAAATGTCTCGTTGACAGTGGCAGCTACAGATACAATAGTCACAATCACTGTCCATTGCATCAAATGAACCATCTCATGGGTCTACTTTCTTTCTTAATTTACCTTCTGAAACTAATCCGTATAATGCCCCTTTAAGCAGAAGAATACGGTCTTGTTATTTTGTGCATCAGAGCAATTATGTTATGGAGAACCAGAATACCCCTGGGATTTGCAGGGGATTACAGGCAGCTCCGATATTCACCTCTAGACATAAATAGCAAACCTGTTTTTCAGAGATATTACTATGAAACAAACTGGCCAATTTGCTTGTACAAACATGGATGATGGGTTCTTGCTGGATGTTATCCACCGTCGCTTTAAATGGATAGGATGCTAATGCGTTTGAACAGGGCTTTATTTATTTATTCTAACTTAAAATGAGTGACTTGGCGATTCACATTCACAATACGTCGTCTCCTGTTATATTCAGTGAATGAAAGGGAGTGCCTGAAAGCTGCTATACATTATTGTAAATTCCAAGAATGGAACCACAAAGTGGGATTCGTTATAAACTCTGATCTCATAGAGCTTTGCTATTCATAGTTTAACCCAAACGATTACCAGTCTAGTCGTAACCCATGCCTAAACTGGGCGCAATTCTGCATTCTGATCCATGTAGCTTATAAAGATTTCCAATCAAATTCATGAATTTAACTTCAAAGATAAAACATTTTTACAAGCGTTGTATTTGAATAATTTCCTAATTTCTAATGGGAATTTTTTTTTTTTTTTTTTTGGTATTAGTGGTCCTTTAACAAGTGAATATCTTTTGGATGGTTGCTATGCTGACCTCTTGTGGCAATCCACCATAAGTTTTTCAGTGGGAATTAATAAAAGTACCCACATATTATTAGGTCTTGCAATACTATTAAAATAACCACTCTACCCACCAGCCCAAACCTGTACATTTCAGGCTAGCTTGTAAAAGACTGTGCTGTTAAACAAAGGTCTCAGCAGGCAGCCAATCACAGGCCTGTAAAACAGATTCAGGAATTCTGCTCACTTGGTGACCTTACACAATGGGACAAGCCTCTCATTGTAGGAAAATATGGTTGAACCAGTCACATTTGCACCTTTCTTTACTTGGCAGTTTGCTGATTGGATTTGGAATTCCCTTGCATCCAATCAATAACACACAGGAACACTTTGCTCGCTATGTAAGTCATTTGTATCCGTACGTGTATCCGTACATGTGTGTAAGCATGTAATTAAATTAAATGGTTAAGTTTACTGCTCCTTCACATTCTGATTTCTCTCTGAAGCCCTAAGTCCTTTCCTAGCTTATAATATTATTCCTTTATGAAAGTTTACAGGATATAGGGAAATCAAAAGCAATTTTCTGAAATTTCAAGAATGTTACAAATGTCCAACCTGATCTAGTAACGTAGTTTATAAGGCTGAAAAAAGACAAGTCCACCCAGTTCAGCTTATTTTCCTGCAATGTTCTGTGAAATCAGGGGTCTCAAACTCAGTTTATCTGGGGGCCGCTGGAGGTAGAGTCTGGGTGAGGCTGGGCCACACATTCCACAAGAAAACAACAGATTAAAAACAATACATGGCCCTAGGGGCAATCAGCATAGGGGTTGGTGGGGGGATTCTTACTTACCCCCGGCAGAGTTTGGCAGCACATGCTGTTGCTGCCGCCAGCACATTAGAGGAGAAGGAACCCAGAAGCGCTGATCACATGCACTTCCGGGTTCCTATTGGCTTCTGTGACCGATCTGGTCACAGGAGCCCTCCTCTTTGCACGGAGGGAGACAGCCAGGACTCCCTCTGTGCCAGATCCAGAGCTCCACCAGTGAAAAAAACGCCTGGTGGAGCGCGGGACCGGGGGCCACAAACTAGTGTCCCGAAAGCCGCAATTGGCCCGCGGGCCGCGAGTTTGAGACCCCTGTGTGAAATCATAGTTGTGAAAGGGACATTAAATCATGGACAACTTGCTGCCCGGTTTTATAGGACTCACCAAGCTTGTTTCAGTTACCAAAGCATTGCAATATTGTGAAACAGAAATGCCTCTCAGTCAGTCAGTAAGCAATAAAAAAGTATCTACAGGTAGGGGATACCTGCAGGCGGAAAGTCTTCTTATATACAATGACAAAGTTTAGGGAATGGGACCACCGTATTGAAAACACCATATGCACATGTCATCTAAGATGGCAACTACGGTGATGATGCATTTTTATAAACTTCACTATTAGGCTATGATGGCGAAAAGGTGACATCACTCACCAGTGCCGTCCCTCAAAGTGCCAGTGCTGATGAGTGATGTCATCACGCCTTTGTTGGGGAAGGACTGCTCCCCAGCATTGAAAGCAATGGTGGGGACAGCGTGCATGCCCACAGAGAGGGCTCTGCGTGCCAAAGGTTTGCCATCGCTGAGATAGGTTCACACTAGCGAATTATGCGCAGCGTATTTAAAAAAAAAAAATCAACGTCAAAATTATGCCAAGAATAGATGCCAGAGAAAATCCATAGAGAACAATGCTAAGTGTTCACATTAGCATTTCATTGAGAGCGTATTACAGTAGAATTATACCTGCTATTTCTTTGACCGCACAATACATATTGTATGCGACTAGATTATAGTTTCAATAGGAATTTAACAGTTTTGATCACACACAGCGTAAAAATGCACTGTGTTTGCACACTGACATTCATTTGGATTAATTTTATAATTGCAAAAAAGCGCACATGACAATTCACTGACAAAGAAAATCCTCTCCACTAAAAGCAGGATACATTAGCAGCCCAGCAGTACAGTAGCAGCCCAGCAGTACAGTAGCAGCATAGCAGTACAGTAGCAGCCCAGCAGTACAGTAGCAGCCCAGCAGTGGACAATTTGGTGTAATGTCCTTTGAGTATGTTGAGTGTAAGCGAGAGCTCTGTGAAGGAAAGTCTATGAAAGCTCCCAGTTGGATTGTTGAATCCCATTCCTAAGATTTGAAGAGGATTTTCTTTGTCAGCGAATTTTCATAAACACTTTTTTGCTGCCGTTTTGCTATTACAAAGTGAATCCGAATGAATGTCAGTTTGCAAACGCAGCGCATTTTTACGCTCAGTGTGATCAAAACTGTTAAATTCCTACTGAAATTAATCTAGTCACATAAAATATGCCGCGTTCCATACGCTCAAAGAAATAGCGCAGGTAGCGTTCTAGTGTAATACGCTCTCAATGGAACGCTAACGTGAACACTTTTTTTCCATTAGCATTGTTCTCTACGGATTTTCTCTGGCGTCTATTCCGAGCGTATTTTTGCCAGAGTTTTTTTTTTTTTTAAAATACGCTGCGCACAATACGCTAGTGTGAACCTAGCCTTAAGGATTAGAAAATTGCAAGGAAATCTTCAAACTCTGACGTTTCAGTTTGTGGGTAGGCAGCCATGGTGCTGTTAGCTTTGTTATTGTTAGCAAGCTACTGGCAGGCTTAATAAGGAAGCAATCCCATGCATGTCAATCAAGCACACACTGAGCATGCCCAAAACTAAGCCATGCCTAAGGCACAGATTGTAGAAGTGGCTTAATCAGAGCAGCATCTGCCTATAAGTCCTTTGCTTGTTGGAATGTAGAAAGTTTGGCTGAAAGATACTGTTTACAGCTGCATTTTTGTTCACCCCTTTAACTAAGAAGTGCTTCTTTCTGTTTGTATTCTTACAGGCTATAAGCACAACATTTGATTAAAAACTGAACAGACTGATTTTATTCCACAGAGCAGGTCGCAACAATCTTGAATTCATAATATAACTGTGCCCTAGGTGAAGATGTCTTTACAAAGAGAGAAAACTCGAATAAAATAATTAGATGGGAAACAACAGGACAACGAAACCAACAAAATAATATGTTTTACATCTTTTTTACTTTAACAAATTATTGCACAGTATGTTCTGACTTCCCATCCCTTTTTAACTTTTCAAAACACCTGCCGCCTGTTTATTATAACAACATTATCTTATTTGTAGGAAAATTATTGTAACCGCTTCAGCAGGAATTTGCCAAGAATGCTTTGGCCGCTGATCTAAGGTGATAACATTTTTCTTATATAAAGCAAAACTTTGCTGAGAAAAATAGAACAATAAAAATATTTTATTTTGGCTGAATTTCCCCTTGAACTAATTTTACTTTATACTCGGGGCTTTTTTTCATTACATTTAAAGGGGAAATTTATAAAGATCGTTTCAAACTATTAAAATCATTTACCTTGGATTTTTTTTAAAATTTGACTAATCAGTTCTGCTGATTCGTAAAGGAGTAAAAAGAAATTGCTGATCTAGAAAAAAGAATGTTATCGGTGAATATCGATCAGTTGATACTGGCACACTTTGCAATGATTTCAATATTCTTTCCCTCACATTTTATACTGTGATATTGTGATTGTGATATTGTGATATTGACACTCTTTTTTTGAAAGGAAAACAAATCCAATTGTGGCTAAATGAATGGATCAACTCCTTAGGAAATAATCAGTTTTTGCCATCCTAAACCAAACACTTTTTGACTAAAAGATTGCACGAAATGACTTTATAAATCAGCAAAATTGCAAAAAGAAATTTTGACTTTGATACTGTAAATATTCCTCTAAGGGCCTCATTGACTAAAGTCCGAATAGTCGTCTAGAGGTAATGAATTTGCGTCTGTTCTCCACTTCCTCATGTTCTCTTATTAAGCAAACTTTGCGAAGTGTTGAATATGCGACTCATGCCGGTGACTACAGTAGTCGTGATCTTACAGAGATCTTCACATCATTTTTCACGCGCTTGCACTTCTACTATTGACTAAGCGGAGGAGTGGTGTGAAGGTGCGAATGCGACTAGGTGTACTGTTCCGAATTCGGAGGTAATTCAGGAAAGTGCGAACTTACCTGGCGATCCTTCGATTCAACTTGCCGAGACTGGTATGCGCTCCCTTTTCTCCTGCATGTGGAGATCAGCGAATGCTTTAAAGGTACTTTACCACTCAAGTCACCTCGCTGAAGTACCTTTCAAAGCATTCGCTGATCTCCGTGTGCAGGAGAGCAGGGAGCGCATACCAGTCTCGGCAAGGTGAATCGAAGGATCGCCAGGTAAGTTTGCACTTTCCTGAATTACTCCCTTCATCTGTTTAACTTCACCACTTCAGACTGGTGAATTGGGGGCGTTGATGGCAAGGCACCAGTTTTGCATAAGGCAATTGTTCATTCAAAAGTGACAATGGCAACTGTGACTAAGTGACAACATGAGCTAGGGACAAGGTGACATAGAAATAGAATATTCACAGAATACAGTTAGTGGGATATGATGAGACTAACATCACTGCCCTTCACTTGTCAAATTCACTTCACTCCGCATGACTTCTCATCCTACTTCTGTATGACTTACTATGCCACACTACGCATCCGACAGTGTTCCCGCCGTCCGCCTCTTAGACAAGTGTATTCGCCATTTAGACAGTACTGAGAAAAAAATTGGTGCCTATTTTGACAATGTGACTTGAATTATAGAGAGGAGAATTTGACAGGTGAATTCAGACTTTAGTCAATGAGGCCCTGTGTCTCTGCCTTGTTGAAAGAGAAAAAAAAAAAGAACGGTTATTTTTGTCTAAGGCGAGAGTAAATTCAGTTCAGAGTTCATTTTTGTATTCGATCGGTTTAAAGTTTTACGTTAAGAGAATGTGGAATTTTAATGCGCTGGACTCATTGCTTAACAAAATATTTATGCCTAAATAATTATGTCCCATGGCATGTTAGACATTTGTAGCACACGTGCACCCTCCAGCAATGATAGGGTGAATGAGGGCTCGCTCAGTGTAGTAGGTGTGGCTGGAATAAATCCTTTACAGTGTCTGCGTGGGAAGGATAGATGTAGTCTGGGATTCTGCTCCCAATAAGTGCAGGGACTTCACAGCATACAAAATGTACAGATCCGAAGAACCCTGGGAGATAGAGAAGTGGGAAAACCCTAGGAGAAGCTTGTGATGCACACCATAATATCATGCTAGAAGGTGTTGCGGACTATGTGGACACATCCTGTGTCTGGTCCTGTGACGATTAAAGGGCATTGCTTTTATTAACCAGAAAGGGTAAGTAAACACTGCACAGGTAACTGACATGGGAATCTAAGCAGAGAACTGGAAACCCATCTACTCTCTGTGCAGTACTATTTACTGATTGAAAAAGACTAAATGAACTCTGCTTGGCTGCTTGCTTTCACTTGCCTTATTCATTTAAAGATCTATTTCTTTCCAGACCTGTAAAAAGATGCACTTGGATTTGGCTATAATATTAGGCTAAGGATGTCCAAGTTAATAAACTAACTACAACTCTTAGAATCCAGTGGCAGTGAAGCATTTTAGTAGCAGTGCCACTGACTGAGATTCCCTACAGTAAAGGAAAGTTTGTATAAAGGCATGTTTATATACTGGTGTTAAGATATTATAATTAAAGGGCTCGCTATAATTGGTGTAAGAATAAGGTTCACACAATCCTTTTTGGCGTTGTGGGTTAAGCCTTATTTGCTTTTGATCTGACTGTGTCTACAGAGGATGTTATTGATCTCCCAGCCCCAAAGTACCCATGAGATGCACAAAATGCTGTGTAATTTTGCCATTTGTCATTTTACTGACAGTGTGTAAATGTGATGTCAAGTTTTCATGTGTTTAGCAAGAAACAAACATTGATTATGATGTTGCATTAATCATATTGGGCTGCTCCTTGCACTGATGATGACAAAACGCTCTATTGAGTTGATTTAGAATCTGCGACAACCTTTTCTGCTTTGAAAGTAAATCCAAATGTATCATCTCCCAAAGCGCTGGTATTATTTCTTCACTTTAGTAAGAATGATACCTGGAAATACAGATTTTTAAAATTATTTTTTATTTGTATTTATTTGATAAATTGCTTGATATGTTTTTTTTCTCTCTGAGGGTTGGTATTCCTGTATCCTGTACTGAATTAACTGACAATTTAGTTCACTTTAACATGTCTGTGCCTCTGTAAAGAGAGAATCCGTCTCTCCTCAAAAGGCAGGGGTTTGTGGCAGATGACAGGGCGATGATGTCTGGTATGTTACAATGTATAGTCTTTGTTATAAGCAGAGTGCAGTAAGTTGATAGTTACCCCCCTCCCTTCTACTCTGTATGGGACAGCTCTGTGATACAACAGGATGAACTATGTGAGTAGGAAGTGTGTATTGCATAAAAAAGACTTTCCCCATTGACCTTAGTCTTTTGTTAAAGGGCCACTAGCACCATTTGGATTACCATGGCCGTTGATACTACCTGAATGATCAATTCCATTAGAAAAGTTAAAATATTTCTTACAATTGAACAATTTTCCAAGTATGAATTAGGAACAAAGTGGTTTTACTGGAAGAATTCAACCTCCAGTATTATGTCAATAGCAGCCACATCTCGGTTTTTATTTTCTGGTATCACTGGTCCTTTAACTTTATTGTTATAGTTAAATATATGGGCACATGTAATG
>WMED01028210.1:0-10490 GCA_019650415.1 Pipa parva | reverse complement strand
TTACATCAATGCTAGGGGAGGAATGCTGTAGAGCTCAGCACAGACAGCCGGGCAACGGAGAAGCTAGGTAAGGAGAGAAACAAGTGATACCCGGAGTATAAGAAGGCCCCCAACTTTTCAGATGATTTTCAGGGGTTAAAAAGTAGTCTTATACGCCAGCAAATACAGTAGAAGTTTTTTGCTAGTGTTTTTTGGGCTAGTGTTCTACTATGCTACGCTTTCCTGTCAAAGCAAGGTTCCTGTTCTTCTGCCTTAGTGTCTGTTTCTCTGTGCTGAGCCTGGTTCCCTAGTATCTGCAACAGTCCACTATCCTGTGTCTGAGTCTGAGTCCGCTGTCTGTGTCCAATGTCCAGAGTCCTGTTATCTGCGTCCTGCACCTGTGTCCAAAGTCTGAGTCCATTGTCTGTGTTATACCACCACTGTATAGCTGGCTTAGGGGCCGCGACCTGGGTACTCTCGGCAGCTGAGTCCAGTACCCCCTTGCGGGGGTTAAAGGTGAAGACCGGTGAGAACCTTAGACTCCGCGCCCTAAGTCAGCTAGCGCCAAGGACAGTGTGGTATACGCCAGCAGCCTCCTACTCCCTATCAATGTGGTACCGAATCTTTACAGTATAATCGGGCCATGGAGCGCTCTGAGGCTGCTGGTACCACCCCTGAAGAAATGTTACTTGCTCTGGCCGGACGCATGGAATCCTATGAGGCCCAACAGTCTCGTATGGCTCAAATCCTGGAGTCAATTTCTGCTCGCCTACAGAATCAGAGTACTTCTGCTGTGTCTGCGCCACTGACACCTGTTCCCGAGGATGGCCAATGTACCCGTGTCTCTTCTCCTCCACGCTTTTTGGGAAAGCCTGAGGCCTGCCGTGGTTTTATTAGCCAGTGTAAGATCCAATTTGAATTTGCTCCCTCACAGTACACCACAGAAAGGGCAAAGGTGGCATATGTTATATCCCTACTGAATGGCGAAGCCCTCGCCTGAGTCATTCCTTTATGGGAGAACCGGGATCCCGAAATTTCCGATGTGGATTCATTTTTCTCTGTCCTACAGGCAGTGTTTGACACCTCCTGCCGTACCTCCTGGGCATCTCATCGTCTTACCAGCATGAGGCAAGGAACTCATACAGTGGAACAGTATGCAGTGGAATTCCGAACCCTAGCGGCCAAAGCTAGGTGGAATAATGAGTCTCTCACTGCAATGTTCTGGAAAGGACTGACTGAACAGGTCAAAGAGGAGCTAGCCACTCAAGACCTACCCTCTAGACTGGAGAATTTGATTAGCCTCTGTATTCGTGTAGACAATTGATTGACAGAATGTCAGCCTGAAAGGAGACGATATAGGGTTTCTTCTAACTCGAATCCCTTTCCTTCCAGTCCTGTGCCTGTATCCTCGCTACCTGTCGAAGAACCCATGCAAATAGGTTCCTCCCATCTCTCTGAGGACGAGCGTGCTCGGCGACGTACCTCTGGCCTCTGCATGTACTGTGGTGGCCAGGGCCATCTTGTCCGAGTATGTCCGGTAAAGCCGGGTATACGCACAACTCAGGGAAATGTGAGAGTCGGGTCTCTGGAACCACAAGAGCAGTCATCTTCCCGTAAGATCCCTCGTCTTATCCTGCCTGTTTCCATAGGGTTTGAAGGATCTACTATTGCCTCTAAGGCAGCGGTTCTCAACCTGTGGGTCGCGACCCCCGCGGCCGTCCCACTGGGGTCGAGAACCATGCCGATTCCCGGAAGCACCCGCAGGAACCCTTCTTATAAGGGTTCCTGCGGGTGACGGCAGTAAACGTCATCAGGTGACGCGCGGCATTATGACGTTTCGGCCAAACGTCACCACGTGACGCACGTACGTGATGACGTTAGGCCGAAATGTCATCACGCCACGCTGCGACGTCAGAGGGGGGTCGCGGTCTCAACAAGGTTGAGAACCGCTGCTCTAAGGCTTTGATTGACTCTGGGGCCACTGGAAACTTTATGGACATTTCGTTTTTTGAGGAAAATTTGTTTCCCTCAACTCCCTTGTCCTCCCCATTTTGAATTCTCACCCTGAATGATAAACCCATCGAGGAAGAATTGATCTCATCTTCCTCCTGTCCTCTCCAATTACTCGTAGGAGATGATCATTCAGAGTCAATCTCGTTTTACTTGACCAGAAGTCCTTCAGCTCCCATAGTCTTAGGAATCCCTTGTCTGAGACAATATAATCCCGTGATAGACTGGCAAGAGAACCGTATCCTCCGTTGGTCTCTCCGATGTCATTCTAAGTGTAATGATACAGTTTCTAAATCACCCTTGGCTGAAATCTCTCTCTCTCTGGAGCAGTATTCCTTGATACCCATTGACTATCACGAATTTGCCGATGTCTTTTGCAAGAAGGGTGTGGATATCTTACCACCTCACAGGCGTTATGATTGTTCTGTTGAACTCCTACCCGGTACTTTTCCTCCTCGTGGCCGGTTATATCCTTTATCAGTTCCTGAGATGGAGGCCATGAGAGAATACATCACAGAAAACTTACAGAGATTTTTTATTCGTCCCTCTACATCACCCACTGGAGCAGGCTTTTTCTTCATTGAAAAAAAGGATGGAACCCTTAGGCCTTGCATAGACTACAGAGGGTTAAATAAAATCACTGTTAAGAACACTTACCCCCTACCACTCATTTCGGAGCTGTTTGATTACCTCAAGGGAGCTACCATATTCTCAAAGCTTGATCTCCGATGGGCCTACAATCTTATTCGTATCCGTCAGGGAGATGAGTGGAAGACGGCTTTCAATAATCATGAGGGTCATTATGAGTATTTGGTGATGCCTTTTGGGTTATGCAATGCCCCAGCTGTGTTCCAAGAGTTTATGAATGACCTCTTCAGAGATTTGTTAGGTCTTACCATTGTCGTCTACCTAGATGATATTCTGACTTTTTCTAAGTCCCAGCCTGAACATGTGGCTCATGTAAATGAGGTTCTTACTCATCTCAGAGAGAATCATTTGTACGTTAAGCTGGAAAAGAGCCAGTTTCACGTGTCCAAGATCGCTTTCCTTGGGTACGTAATTTCTGATGGAAGATTAGAAATGGATCTGAAAAAGGTATCTGCTATTAAGGATTGGCCACTTCCCACTACCTTGAAAGCCATTCAACGTTTCATAGGGGTTTCCAGTTACTATCGGTAGTTCATCAGGTCCTTTTCCTCCATCACTGCACCTATCACAGCCCTAACAAAGAAGGGGGCTAAGCCTACACAGTGGTCACCCGAGGCTCTTTGTTCTTTTTCCCGTTTGAAGGAGGCCTTTTCTTCCGCGCCTGTATTGCACCATCCTGATCTGTCCAGAGCCTTTCATGTGAAAGTAGATGCCTTTGTCATAGGAGCAGGAGCCATTCTTTCTCAAGAAGATCCACAGTCAAGTAAGATACATCCATGTGCTTTCTTTTCACGACGCTTCTCTCCTGCCAAAAGAAATTACGATGTCGGTAACTGTGAAGTTTTGGCTATTAAAATGGCCCTGTCCGAGTGGCGACACTACTTAGAGGGATCTGTACTACCCTTTGTCATTTTCACCGATCATAAAAATCTGGAATACTTACGGTCGGCACAAAGATTGAATTCCCGTCAGGCCCGCTGGGCACTTTTCTTTTCCCGTTTTAACTTCGTTATCACGTACATTCCTGGAACTAGGAATAAGAAGGCAGATGCCCTTTCGCAAAGTTTTGCCCAAGAGTCATCCATGGATGAAGTCGGCCCTATTGTGCCAGCTGGGAAACTTTTAGCTGCCATAACTCCAGTTTCTCTTGCCCAGTTAAAAGATTTACTCCCGAAACCCCTCCTGGGAAACTTTTTGTACCCGCTGACCGTCGTTCTGATATTTTATCTCTGGTCCATTCTTCCAAACAAGCGGGTCATCTGGGAGTTGCTAATACCTTAAACTTACTCTCCAGGAGTGTATGGTGGCCATGTATGTCCCAAGATGTGAAGGATTTCATAGCTGCTTGCCAGGTGTGTTCCCAATCTAAATCCTCTCATGGAGCCCCTTCTGGCCAACTTCTCCTCTTACCTGTTCCAAGCCTTCCATGGACACATATTGCCATGGATTTCATAGTGGATCTTCCCCCCTCTAAGGGAAATACCTGTATATGAGTAGTTACTGACCGATTTAGTAAAATGTCCCATTTTATTCCGATACGGAAGCTTCCTACAGCCAAAGAACTTGTTCAGCTCTTTATTACTCATATTTTCCGTCTCTATGGTATTCCACAGGAAATAGTCTCCGACAGAGACACAGTTTATTTCACGTTTTTGGAGAGCCTTTCATCTGGCTCTGGGGGTCGACCTGCATTTTTCCTCAGCCTATCATCCTCAATCCAATGGTAGTTCCGAGAGGACTAACCAAATTTTAGAGCAATTTCTATGCTGTTTTGTGAACGAGACCCAAGACAATTTGTTGGACCTCATTCCATGGGCTGAATTTTCTCATAACAATCCTGTTCATTCCTCCTCACAAGTATCCCCTTTTTTTTGTGTATACGGACATAACGTGAAAGCTTTTCCTTTTCCTCTTCCACCTACTTCTGTTCCAGCTGTGGACTCGGAATTGTCTTCTTTCACATCTATTTGGCAGACAGTTCGAGCAAGTCTGGAAAATCCAAAGACTCGCAAAAGACCCAAGCGGATCGTAGAAGACGTCCTGGTCCTAAGTACAAGGTGGGAGATAGGGTCTGGTTATCCACCAGAAACATTCGTCTACAGTTGCCCTCAGGTAAATTAGGTCCTAAGTTTATTGGTCCATACTCTATTCTAAGCATCATTAATCTGGTGTCTGTAAAGCTTACTCTACCTAGCAGTCTCCACATTCCTAATTCCTTCCATGTATCTCTGCTTAAACCTTTTGTCCAAAATCAGTTTTTTTCAAGTACTCCATCGCCTGGTCCGGTTCTCATGGATGGTCAAGAGCAATATGAGATTGGGAAGGTTGTGGATTCTCATGTATCTCATCGCAGGCTTCATTACCTTGTCTCCTGGAAAGGGTATGGTCCAGAAGAGAATTCCTGGATTGATGCCACTGATGTACATGCTCCTAGGTTGGTCAGTGCTTTCCATAAGGCTTATCCCGACAGACCTAGAGGGATTCCGGTGGATGCCCTTGAGGAGGGGGGTACAGTAAGGAATACTCATAGTTTTCCAATCCAGCGCCGGGCTTCCTCTTCCCATGCGTGCATGCTGCGCACTGCCGGCGCTTTCAGCATGCGCGCAGGGGGTGCGCCCATCGTGACATCACAGGGCTCGCACCGGGTGCGCACAGAGGCAGGAGCACACCTGTCTCTTTGCCTATATAAGGCAGATGAGCTCCAGCCAAGGCTATAAAATACAAGTTTTTGCTAGTGTTTTTTGGGCTAGTGTTCTACTGTTTAAAGTTACGCTTTCTTGTCAAAGCAAGGTTTCTGTTCTTCTGCCTTAGTGTCTGTTTCTCTGTGCTGAGCCGGGTTCCCTAGTATCTGCCACAGTCCACTATCCTGTGTCAGAGTCTGAGTCCGCTGTCTGTGTCCAGTGTCCAGAGTCCTGTTATCTGCGTCCTGCACCTGTGCCTTAAGTCTGAGTCTGCAGTCTGTGTTATACCATCACTGTACAGCTGGCTTAGGAGCCGCGACCTGGGTACTCTCGGCAGCTGAGTCCAGTACCGCTTGCAGGGGTTAAAGGTGAAGACCGGAGAGTACCTTAGACTCCGCGCCCTAAGTCAGCTAGCACCAAGTACAGTGTGGTATACGCCAGCAACCTCCTACTCCCTATCAACGTGGTACCGAATCTTTACACTTCTCGCGTAGAGATCTTAAACAACTAAAGAAAGTATCTGAAATTGCACTCATGTTTTGTAGTTTAGATAATAGCATAGAACAGATAAAATCCCTCCTTCAATGAGTGGGTTCCATGTGCTTTATACATAAGCCGTTGTAGGGTGAGAACTCCCAATAAAGAGTTACAATAGTACAATAGTTAAAAGGAACCTCTTTTTACTTCTATGCAAATGTAATATACTGCTAATATGGCCATCAAATTATACATTTCTTGGAACACCTGTTGAAGGAGACCTGGGGTCTAAGAGTTTATATTTTCAAGGGAACTAACAGAAATCAAGGAGCTGGGAATAAATGGGGAGTTAAAGTACCTGTACAATGTGGTCAAGGTTTTTTGGTCAAATGTAAATATCCATTTTTTCTCTATAATCAGTATTTTTCTCAGGATGAAACCTGCACCTGCATCCTGCTTGAATAGTCTCGATTATTGTATTTTGTTAGCTGGTTTCTACTCCTTCAAAATTCCTGTTTGTAATCAGTTTCTATTTCTAAAAGTTATATTTGCCAAATAATTTATATTCCTCAATTTTACGTAGCTTAGTTACGGGGCATGCATATTTAGACCCTCGATTGTGGTTGGATGAATTTAGGGTGGGGTGGAGTATTCCCTCCTGAACTGTATAAGAATTATGCACTTGTAAGAATAAAGCGGAGTTGTTTGTATGATAAGGCAAGACTAGTTGTCTGTTTTTCATGGCGGCTCATACAGCTCTCACTGATGTGTCAGAGGGCCAGGTAATATTACTTAACACTGGGACAGAGGTTTAAAGGAGAGGGTACTAGGGTCAAGGTGACCCAACAGTGACCTCAATATTATATGTAATCCTCCTCCAGCCTAGGCTATGGAATATGCAAAGCACTTAGCATTTCATTTATTTATAAGAAAGAAGCTGATTCAAGGGCTAATTCATTAAAGTGTGAATTTGACAGTTGAAGTGCATTTGCATCACTTCGGGATGCTAAGCTTTAACAGAATTTGCTACTCTTGGTGAAGAAGCAAACAGTGCTGAATGCAATTTCACATGCAGTCAGATGTAGTCAGATGAACAAAAGTGGATATGGAGTGATGTATGTTTGATTAAGTGAAGTAAATGGAGGTCTACAATGCCACTTTAACTGTTTCAAGTGAATAATACATCACTTTTTATGTCACCATATTCCTAGTTTATGTTCTCACTTGATTGCTATGTTTTCTATAGTTTGCCACACCAGAGGCCTGCTATCAACCCCCTACCTTACTGAATTTGCCAATTCGCCACACTCTGATGCTTGGTGAATAGGCAAAACACACATGCACATTCATGCAATGTGATGTGAAATGCTCCATACATCCCCAACCATTGTAAGCTGTTTAATTGGTTGTGAATTTACCAGACTGCAGAATTTAATGAATAAGCGAAGTTGAAGAAGTGTTGAATGGATGAAATTTGCACCTGTACGTGACTGTTCAGACTTTTATGAAGCCCCTCAGTGTCCAGAATATACTTGCATCTCTATGGAAGTCTAGTAACCCATAGGAACCAGCAGTTGGCATTAATTGGAAAAGGGAAAGTAGACCTCCCCTGGACCTATATAATTAATTGGTCCACTGATATATTTTCCTGTTAGAGTTATATGCACTGTGCTTAAGCAATGAGGTTCCAGCAAATTATCGATACACTGCAAAGATCTCAGGCTTATGACACTGAAGTATTTTTATTATCATGGATTCCATATTCCATTTACTTAGCAGTAAATCACAGATACAGCTCAAAAATATGGAAGCAGTTGGTTTAATTCTAAAAACTGTCTATGGCCATTTTCTTGAGTAGTATATAGTAGTTTACAAACGAGTAAATGATATGGTGCAAATTGTTTTTCACAGCAACAAAACACCTTATCTGACATCTGACATTCAGAAACCAGCAGTTAGTGACACCAAAATTAGTGAAGTGTTAAATTCAGTTGTAAAAAGTGTTTCTAATGTACATGGGTAAATCTTGTTAAAGATTTTAGTAAGGGACTAAGATTTACAAAAGTTTAATGCTTGTTTATAGGATTCATCCCAATTGAAAACAAGCTTGTCAAATGCAGCAAGCACTACTGTACATAATCCATCCCTGACTGACAATAGGAAGGGGGAGGAACGACACAACATAATGGGATTGCCCAGAAGAAGATAGTGACCTGCATCCAGATTCTTGGCTAAAGAAGATTTTACTAAATGCTACTATTGTTATCAACAGGTGCTGCATGCTTCCGTCTTGATCAGTTCCAGATACCTTACATTACTGTACATTCCTAAATGTATCCTGCAGGGCATAGGTAGGTATATGAGCAAACTCTTTATTTTCATTTTCTTCTAACCGGCTATGCTTCTGTGTCTATTTTATTTTACGTCAGTGCTTGTACAGGTGTTTCATTTTTCACTTAAATGTACAGGTTCTTTTATTGAAATAATGGTATATATGATGGCTCACAATTGTTCCTCTGCAATAGATTGCTGCCTAAAATATTGTACAAGCAGCATCTCAGTGGTCCAGTGTGTAAAATTAATAAATGAATCCCAAAGAGGTAAATTAGAGCGAGGGCCCTTAAAGGGATGTTAACAAATTAATTAAAAAATATTTGTTTCTGCCCCTCGAGCTAAACAACTTTGAAATCTTAGTAAGTCATCTTCCTTGGACAACCTTCACGGACATGTTCAGCCTGTACTTCCTAGGGACTAGTGCAACTGTCCCACTAACTGTATTCTGTGAATATTCTATCTATTTCTATGTCTCCTTGTCCCTAGGACATGTTGTCATTTAGTTGCAGTCGCCATTTTCACTTTTGATTGAACAGTCACCTTACACAACACTGGAGTCCTGCCAGCAACCCCCCAGTTTATCATATTGAAATGTTGAAGTCAAACAGGGGAATTTGGAACAGTTCACTTAGGGGCATTTGCTCCTTTGACACACTCCTCTGCTTAGTCAATAGTAAAAGAATCTGTGAACACACACCGAAACTGACCCGAAGAGATCTGTAAGTTTGCAGCTATCATAGATGCCCAAATTGTTTGCGTATTTGCCACTTCACAGAGTTTATTCAATAAGTGACCTTGGGGAAATGGCAAATAGAAGTGAAATTAGACTTCTATATGATTATTTGGAATTTTTAAGAGTCCCTAATTATTTTGGGGCTGAGGTAAGGAATTCTGAAAAGTATTTTTTATGATTCTTAGCAGTAAGTACAAGTTGTGTGCCTGCCACCTATTTTTTGGGCTACCAGTGCCAGGTTAACACTGGCATATTTAAGTGCTGCACATATAAGCTGCGCATGAAAAAAATCCCTATGGCACTTACCTTCCTCCAGCCATGCCAGTATTGAATGTGAGTGCAGGCATGCCGGAACGTTTCTTGTCACGTATTTCCTAAGTGTTCAGATGTGATGCAAAGAATGCGCACACATAGGAGGAACTGTGAACACTGACGGAGCGTTCACAGTGCGTTGGGTAGGTACAATAGAAAAGCCCATCCCGAAGATATGACGACATATTTTCGGGACACTCTTTTCTAAAAGCACAGTGCTATGCCAGTCTGAACCTAGCCTGAAAGTTCTTGTTATAATAATGGGTATGAGCTGTGTATCTCCTAAATGTGTTTTATTATGTAGTGTCAATGTAAAATGTGTAAATCCACAACTATATAGTATCAAGTAGTTGAGGCCAGACAGTTGACCATACAACGAAATAGAAACCTATGTGAAAAATGGTTGAGAACCACCTTTCATGTCAAACTTTCATCTGATGATGTAGAGGGCTAATGGCAGTGTTCTCTTTTTGAGGGTTATTCACTAACGTCTGAATTGTTGCATATAGGTGCAAATTCGCCAGATAAAGACAGTCGCAATAGGCTGCTACTGTTGCAGTTGTATCTTTATAATGAGAATATTGTCGCAATCTTAGCTTTAAAAAATTGTCACGACTTTACAATGGGGAAATTGTAGCGGGTTTACTATGGCAATCTGCTGTTTGCGCATTCGACAGTCGATTTTGCACCTTAGTGAATAACCCCCAAATTTTACATAAGGCAACTGTACACTCAAATAAAAATATAGCTACTAAGTGACAACTGGTAATATAGTGACATAGAAAGGGTTTTAATATTCACTTACATTTCATGGGTAAGTAGCAGTTTAGAATTCTCATTTCATTTAATACCTGTGTAATAAGCTGCCCATATAATAAAGGTACATGTTAACATTCCCTTTCAAAGAGGGAGAATATGAAAAATGGAGCACTCAAGACTGCATTAGACATGGGTATATTTTATGTCTTCCTCTTTAAAATATGTTGTTGGCATGTATGATATGTATGCAGTTGCTGAACTTCTAATTTGTAATCATTTTTGGTTCGTGCTGTATACTTCAGCCACTTGCTATGCATCTGAATTGAAACATTCAACACTGCCCAAACTTCAATAATCACTCACGATCATAATTTTCTGTGATGTGGTTCATACACAATTTGCTAGCTTATGACAGATGCAAAGTTATGGACTTATTCATGTCACTCCGATTGAGAATGTGATAGCTATTCAGATGTTTATTAAACATCAAAGTGAGGATGGGATGAAGCTACATCTAAATTATACAGCTTCCTAATTAGCCAAAGAGACAGGCTAAT
>WMED01028209.1:0-10490 GCA_019650415.1 Pipa parva | reverse complement strand
CACAGTGAAGGCTCGAAAGAGCCGCATGTGGCTCGCGAGCTGCGGTTTGCCGACCGCTGGATTAGTGCATAGTCCATAACTATCGTAACATTATCTTCCTTAGTATAATAATAATTGGGACAAGCATATCCCTACTGTAGTTGCCTGTTCATTCATTAGGTTAATTTAGCAGTAATTTTCTTTACCAGATATTTGGACTACCTACCAAATGCTAATGCTGGGGCTCTAAACTGCCCAGCTATGGTATTACTGCCTTAGAAAATGACAACTGTATCCTATACTCACAGCATTCTGGCCTGTACTACACTAGTAACTTGTTTACTGTTTGACTTCTTTGGCTTGAAAAGAACTTCCACTTAGGCTTTTAGAACAGATTTACTCTCCAGAGAAGATGTTGGTCATCAACATGGGTCAGTTTAGTCAGAAAGTTGTAACTCAGCATAAAAATTAAGCACAAGAATGTAGGTTTTCTGAGGTTGCTTACTTCCTGGTTCCATCTCTAGCTGCTTAAATTATGTACTTGCGATTTTATCCTCAGATTTCAGTGTAGCTAGTACTTCCTAGTGAATTCTAACAGTTTCCTTGTAAGATAAAGGTGTTATAAAAAACTCTTTAGAAAAATTGCCTTACATTTAATATATATAGAAATATATGCTGCCCCACATCACAAAGTCTACATAGATAGATCACAGAGGCATTCCACCAAAGAAGTTCAGTGGCAGAAGCAAGCATTGGGCCTAATTAACAAGACAGAATTTGGTCTAAAACAAAAAAAAATTCAATAAAATCGGATTATAGGAATAGTACCCACAGTAAGAAAGGTACCAACATTTCTGACATTTCAAAATTGGCATAAGAAAGGACAATGTTACCATTTTGTTTCATTTTGGTTGTCAGTATTGTGAGACAGGGTTGGAGTGGAGTGCTGGGGCCCAACAAGAAATCAGGGGCCCACCAAGAGATCAAGCAAAATACATTTTTTTTAATTCATCTTTTCTGTCCTTTATGATTTTTTTTTTTTTATATATTTTTCATCTTTATTGTGTCCAATCCTTTACATGATGCTATTATAGTGCAGTTTGAAACTCTAGGAAGGTCCAGTGAGGCCTGTCAAACACTGCCGCCAAACAATAGTCATTCCAACGGCAATTGTTTTTTACATTCATTTCAATGCCAGACAATTCCTAGCTCATGTAACCTCAAGTCAATAACCCTGCCATCAGCCCTGAGTTCACCACTTTCATTTGGCAAATTTGCTTATTCGTGGCAGTACGCAGAGCCGGCTCTGGCTCTATTGGCGCCCTAGGCGCCCCTCTCCAACGGCGCTCCCCCATCCGGTGCCGCCCCCATCCCGCGACAGCCCCCTCCCCCGGCGCCCACCCATGATGCCCCGGCGCGCGCCCACCCACCCGCGACACCACGCCCCTCCCCGGCGCCCCCCCACCCACCCGCACTCTCCCCCGGCGCCCCCGCACACAAACCTCCGTGCGGGCAGGTGTAACTGTAGAAAAAAAAATGCTAGGGGCACCCCAGTAGGCACTGGCAGTACGGCTTGGCTAATTGTCACTTTGAATTTCTCTTACATTGGCAGGAGGACGTGGTACCATAAATACCCAGCTGGCATACTGTCAATTTGTCAAAAACTGTTAGGGGGCAATTCTGCATTCAGCGAAGTGAGCTCCGAAGCGTTCGGCTCACTTCGTAAATGGTATTATGCGCATGCTGATGAAACGCGGACATCAGCATGCGCATAATACCATTTGCGAAGTGTAGGCCGAACGCTTCGGAGCTCACTTCGCTGAATGCTGAATTCCCTCCTTAGACTGTTGATCACATAACAGAAAATTATGTTATTTGCTAAATATGCAGATACGGCGAATTGTAAAACTGTGGCAAATTCATGCATTTGCAGGACAATTCACACTTACAGTAGATAAGTTTGGAAAAGGGGCGAACAGCTGTATCCTGCTAAATAGGCAAAATTGGCTTCTGCAATTAAATGAAAGGTATGGGAGATTAAACTTGCACATAGGTATATTTTCTTATCTTACTGCAAGTCAAGTGTTCACATAATATAATAGTGAGAAGTTTGTGCAAGGTGATATCATGCACACTTCACGTAAGAAACTACTATGCAGTGTCTTATTTCTCAAGAAATGTGTTTTTAATTCACATCAGTCTATACAAACATTATCATTTTGAAACATTCTGAACCACTTAAAGCATGCCTAGAAAAGTTTTTAGATAAGATTGTAAAAGCATGTCCTTTTATTTATAACTAGCTATAATGATGTTTTAATAAAGATTATCAACAATAACCAACTATACTGCTGTATTATTTACAGAGTAGACCAGCTCACCAGTAGCCATTCCATCCAACATCTACCAGAGTCCAACCCCTCCCATCTGTTATTGTTTGCATATGTCACAAGTTAGTAGATCCAGTGACACTATTGGGTTCATTAATGTTCACAGAATAGTTGGTTCCCAGTAGAAATAAATCATCTTTAGAGATAAACAATTACCATCATGTAAAAGGGCAACATCTGGTTTAATGATTACTCTTCAACCTTTTAGAAATACAGATTGTAGACAAGAAGAACACTTAGAATGTGCTTCTTCTAGATTAAAGAATTAGAGAGGTGCATGGCTAATTACTGTCCAAACAATATGCTTCAGCATAAACAAATACATCAGACTTCCATTTAAGTCCTAAAAGTAATAGCATATTGTCTTATTCTCCCTTAGAGGAATTTTAAAAAGACAAGCGCATTCTATATTCATGGAATTTTACATTTTTATAGTACATAGCAGAGCTCATTCTTACAATGGATTTATAAAATAAACCACTGGAACTAACAGGCACAAATGAAGTAAAAAAAACATAATACAATTTGTAATAGAAAATGCTGAACCAACATAGCAAATGCAATATGTTTTATAAAGATGCCTCCTCTTCCACACTAAACTATACTAAAATTAATCTGGTGAATCTGACTTCCACAGACAGGTGTCTATTTCAAGTCACGTTATGTATGTGGTTTACCTTTTAATATTAAACAAAGTATGAGATTTTATATATTGTGCTTAGGACACCCTGGGTGTTATTCACTAAAGTCCATATTGTTGCCTAAAGGTATGAAAGACAGTTGCAATAGTCACAAAATGTCTTTCGCCAGCTAAAGACAGTTGCTGTCATGCCTTTAAAATGAATATTGTCGCAGTCCTGACTTTACTATGGAAATATTGCCACAGCCGCAACTTTAAAATTGTCGTGGTTGCAACTTCCCAATGGGGAAATGGTCGTGGTCACGAATTTGCTATGGGAATCCACTGTTTGAGAATTCGACAGTTGAATTCACACCTTAGTGAATAACCCCCCTTTCAAATCTGCACCTAGACATATGAGTGGGAGATGACATATTGCTTTCCATGATACACATATTCTCTAGATAAACGTCAAAATAACTTCACGGAGGACATGCGCTTCCCAATGTAGACTCTGTCAGTATAGCCTTAATATATTGCCTCCTCCTGAAGCTGTGGACAGCTCCTTTCTTGCTGTCCTCCCGGTGCAGTGAAGTTTAGGTTGCAATGAGCAAGCGGAAATGATGTTAGATAATGCACTTCCAGTTTCTCAGTGACAGGGGAGTGTCCTTTAATCAATCTCCCCTGCCACTCATATTTTAAAGTGACAAAAGGCCCCGATGTATGTGTGTTTATGGAAACACATTAATGGGCACTATATATATGAATACATATTAACTGAATTTGTTTTCTCTCTCTAATTTTTTTAGTACGTAACGCCCATGTCACACCCAATATCTGGCCCGGAGATGGCTTTTAAATCCTGGAACAAAGAGTGCTTAATTATTCTCACTGAGGAAGTCCCAAAGGAGGGATGAAACGAATGGAAATTTACAATTTTTTTTACCACTTTTGTGAATGTTCAAAGCCATCTTGCTGTTTTTATCATGTGAGTGCATCCATTTATAATACGTTTGTTCACTTTTTAACTGGCTATACTGTTGCAAATTCTTCTCTGATGCATACACTGAATTTAAAGGTATCCTTATGAATCACACTGCTTGATTATCTTAAAGCTATATTGACAAGAGTCAAGATTGGGCAGCACATGTTCCTCCGTGGAATTGTTTTGATGTTTATTGTGAGATGTGGGTGGAGAGGTTTATGCTGCAAACTTCCTAAATGAAAAGGAACTATTAGATGCACCTGATCCTAACATTACTTTTACATATTCTCTAGATCATGGCCCCAGAATAAAGAAGTTAAATTATTGTAAATGTACATGGTTGTCTACAGAGGAACTGTACAAAATGCTGGAAGACACCATAAGGAACTGGCATTCTATGATGTAAATTGTTTCACCACGCAATGACCTACAATTTTGTATAAAGGTTTCTGTTCTCCTCACACAGTCGGTCCACGTGGCAGCTTCTGTTAGTTCCCACTGACTGGGGTCATGTTTGTGTGCCAGCATGAGCTTTTCTGTTGAAAAATGGGAGTTAGAATGACCAGCATGATTGGTGCTGATTCCCAGAATGACTCTAAGGAGTGTCTCCTGGCTTCCCATGCTTTTACTCCTGTTGTACAGTAAGTATTGTATTTACATAGTTTCAGAATGCTTGGCACCTAAAGCCACACCCAATCACTTGTCTACACCCCTTTGTTCAAATACAGACTAAATCATGCTGTGATCTGAAGTTCTCTATTTATGTGATCCATAAATTCATTCAAAGTAAATCACAAATATTAGGTACGAAATTTAAATATTTAAAACCCTTCTTGGTTAGAATTCATCCCATCCCTCCTGCTTATGTAGGAGAAAGGCCTATAGGAAAATCTGCCAACATATATGTAACTAGGTGGAATTTGCAGCTGATGAAATCACTCAATGACAAGGCCCAGTGCAACATTTCTTTTATAATGAGCACTTCTGTAAAGACTAAAATATTTATCAAAATTCTTGCAAATGTTTGGGCCTTCTGGAAAATATCATGGTTAGGTTTTATATGTATTATGTTGATGGATAAATTGATGGAAGCTAGCCTAGATAGGAAAAGTAATATAATAAACCAGGATTTGCTGTTAATTGTGGGTATTGTAGTTAGGAGACACACTCAAGGTCTTATATCTGTATAGCTGAATTTTAAACAAAGCCAAGCTGCTTCCTTTGTAATTCTGATCCCCAAGACTAAGGCCAGTTTGATCTTCCCACAAATCCAATCCTTCATGTGTCAACACTGTAATATAGTAGTACTACAGGGAGTTGTTGGAACAATATTATCTTTAAAGCATGTGTATCTCCCCATAACGTTTACAAATAGCAGAGGTTAAAAATGCTGCTTCAGCAAGTGGCCCTCTAACAGAGGAATTTTTGAACAGGGCCAATCGTTTAGAGGTCTAGTAACCAATCAGCCGTCAGCATTCTCTGGTATAAGGAAGTGAGAATAATAAAAGAAAACTTCTGACTGGTTGCTATAGGTTCCCTAAAATGTTTGCCCCTGTTTTATGATTCTTCTGTATTTCTTTTAAAAACCAATGTCAAGAATGGAGCTTGAATGAAAAATCTTTAAAATTAATTATGGAACCATTACAGCAAAATACTAAAAGTTCAACAAATATAATGACTTTAAAACCTCATAAATGCTCACTATATTGTCTCTTTATAAACATCAGAGAGCTGCAATGCCTGAATTTCATAAGACATGATTGATTCCTGAGCACTGCTCATGTATTCCGATCATTATTTACATATCAATTGAAAAGACAACTGACGCTGTAACAAACCAACTGTATGTTCTGTGCTTGAATAATAATTGCTTCTTTCTGTAAACAAAATCACTGCTTGTTATTTTGACCTATTTCAGCTAAGGATTCTGGGAAATCTATCCCAACAATAGAAAACTGATTGTATCACACCTGGGTTTAATGCTTCACCAGTAAAATAATGATTGTATGCATTATGAAGCAGGCATGCTGTTATTTTTTATGCAAGAGACTTGTGTGGTGCTTGGTGAAGTCATCTTGCTGAGTCATAATTTCAGTGTGGGCAAACAGGGTAATATTACCAGTGGGCATAGAGAAAAACAATGCATTGCATTTTGTATAATAAGCAATTGACGTTTATGTTTTTTGTACTGATAAAAAGTGAATCTGATTAAAAATGTGCATGGTTATAATAATTTTGCAGCCTAAAATAATAAGAAATTGGATATGAATGTGTCACAGTGTAGCAGAACAAAACAAACAGTTATTCATAAACTGAATCTGAACAGCGCTAAATCAAAGTGATAATCAAATGTTGAACAAACAAATGTTGAACAAACATAAACAATTTTTTGAAAAATATATATATATGTGCAATGTCTATAAGATGTTCATTGCAGCTTAATCCAATTGAAGTTTGTTTCAAACACGTCCTTATTCAAAGATGTAAAACAACCAGAGGTTCTGAGGAAAAAGTGCATGAAAGATACATAGTGCAACCTGTGTGACTGATGTATAAATAGAAAAAGCCCACTGAAACCAATGAGTGGATACTGTGCTCGATGAAAGAAATAAAACACCTCGTGTTATGTATACAATGGCCGCTCACCGACTCTCATGAGTGTAATCACTTTAAAACATAGATGCTTCAAAACGATAGGACGACTGACCCCACTTCCAATGGCACAATTGAATTCCTTATACTCCAAAACACAATAATGAACTGGGGAGTGGTGCATGTAATTGTGGGAAATAAAAAATGCTCCACATAGAGTAATATAGTTTTAAACTTTTAAAAATATTTAAAAGTTCACCATTATTTTTTCTTCTCCTGACGAAGCCGCAGTGCCAGGCGAAACGCGTTGAGCAGCGTTTTTATTCCCCAGAGGGCAACATTCTTCCTCCTACACAAAAGGGACCACCAATGCTTGCATTTGCCTAGAGGTTGGTGCTTGTGTATTTCCATTGAATTGTCCAGGAAGACATTGTACAGTTGTCCTATTGGATTTACCTTTATGCTTGTTTCAAGAAACCGTATTGTAAGTGCAATATTTTATTTTAAATATTTTTAAAAGATTAAAACTATATTACTCTATGTGGAGCATTTTCATGCACTTTTTCCTCAGAACCTCTAGTTGTTTTACAACAGTGTAGCAGAGTCATCCTTGATCATAACTTTACTTATTGAGAGTAAGAAAAGACATATGTTTACTGTTAAATTGCAGGTTACTTTGGGATTTCAAGATTATACTCAGACCTTAAGTTAAGTGGACAAATGAGCCTGATACTGCTGTTGGAGCCTTCCAAACCCAGGGTCAGTAAAAGTTATTAATTTCTTGTTTATATAACCTTCTGCACTATAGCAGTGCATGGAATGCAGAGGCAGTGTTTTTGCAGAGGGTGCAGGCCCCCTACGAATAAGGAAGTGGTTGCAAGCCAGAGGTGAACAGGTCAGGCTTTGGTGAGGACGGCAGTAGACTCCGCTGCCATTCTAATACAGGAGTTAAGAGGGACCTGACCACTGTTAATGAGGCACTAAGGCATACTTGGCAGGAACAAGTAGTGGTGCACCTTAAAGGAGCCTAGGTGCACTGTGACACTATATCACCTCTAGAAGAGCTATGCCTTACTAAACGAGATAATGTGGATCCTCTGTATCACAATGGGATAGACATTGACTAAAGGCAAAATGCATATGTCTTCACAGTTATCCCCTGTAAGGAGGTATGGACTCCTAGGTTGCAAGCCCTTGGGTTAAACCCCACAATGATGACAGTTGGCATAGAACACCTGGATCAACAGAACTGAACATGTAGCTCAGAATCACTTGGAGCAGCATAGAGATGTAAACTGAAGCTTGGACAGACTCTTGGCTCACTTAACATTGTCCTTCATAATGTAAAGAAATTGTATATGGTCTGTGAACTCCTTGTTTTATCATGTGAGTGCAGTTCCACAGATTAACCTCAAGATTGGTGCTGATGGTCTGGTGAGTATACTACATGCACTGGTAACTGATTTAGTCTGATCTATTTCAGCTTGTAACACTACACACTGCACGTTTCATTTGCAGTCATAATCCATAAACTGACCATGATACCAGAGGTGGAAACTTTTGACTGTATTCTAATAGTATTTTAATCATAGGTTCATGGTTACAGACTTATGCTCCTTTTAAATGTATCTTACAAAATGGTAAACTGCTCTTAATAATTGGTTACATTTGATATAAAAGACTTATAGTTCCTTTTTATATCATTGTTGCCAGTTTTGGCTATGTCTTCATGTCAGCTGAGTACAAATGCCTGTATTCCACACATTCTCGCATCATATGCAAGAAGTTATAATTCCAAATAATGTTATATAATGCTCTAGAGCAGCGGTTCTCAACCTTTGAGAACCACGACCCCCGGCACTGACGTTTCTCCCAAACGTCATCACGTATGCGCGTCACATGATGATGCTCGGGCAAAACGTCATCATGTACGTGCGTCACGTGATGACCTTCTGAGCTGACGTCACCACGCAGGAACCCTTAGAAAAAGGGACCTGCGAGCGCTTCCGGGCTCCACAGCGGTTCTCAACCCCTGTGAGATGGTCGTGCGACCCCCCCCCCCAGGTTGAGAACCGCTGCTCTAGAGTAACATAAAGTGCTAGAGGCTCTGATTCTTTGCAAATCAGAACATGTGGATTAATTTA
The DNA here is from genome assembly GCA_019650415.1 of Pipa parva. NCBI lineage: Eukaryota > Metazoa > Chordata > Amphibia > Anura > Pipidae > Pipa > Pipa parva. Next base: position 1,781 of record WMED01028209.1, on the reverse strand, counting down.
CACAGTAGCACCTACATTGTCTTTGCTTTATCTACATGTGAGCGCTGCGGGCACGTGACCAAAAGCTGTGTTGAGCTGAAAATCACCTCTGGGAGAAGCAAAACTAAAAGACCAAATACAAAGAACTTTAATCGTAATAAAGAAATCAAATATGTTATTTAAAGGTACAGCAAACCAAAAAAATTAAGATACTTAAAATACAGCGACACACAATAAACAGCTGCTGCCAGAACAATCTAAAAACTTAATGTTGAAAAGTACTACTGAAGGGAACGGAATACATTATTGTGGGAGAAAAAAATGCTGCAAATCCAAGGAAAATGTAGACCTGCAACAAACAATCTTGTGATAATGAAAACCTTATTGAATAAATAAACTCAGTGTACTCAGCATATAAACAAAGATAAATATTCTGCCACTTGTCTTATCATACTTATATTCCTATTGTATGTGTGGAAAAATGCAGAATAAAAAAAAATCTCATTTGAATTGGCATGATAGTCAAATACAGCAATTTTACAAATGTTATCCTAAAAGGGGCACTATAGTGCTGATATAACTGCTCACATACATATAAAACTCCTTTATACTAAGCTAATTGCAGACACAAATAGTTTAAAAAAAAATGTTTAGGGAAGAAATAATACTTGCAGTTTGCTTTCCTTAATTAGTTTTCCTGAGAGATGACATTTTCCTACCCCCCTCCTCTTTCTGTTCTGCAACTTAGGCAACATGAGAAGAAAAAGCTGCCTGACTGCTATTGGTTAAGCAGTGTGCTGACCTTTTGGCCGCATAAATTGAGATGGGAGTGCAGGAGATTACAGAGGGAAAGATAATTTGTGCACATGTGCTGTAGTAAGTAGGGTAAAAATGCCTAGGGGAGGGTACCTTTTCATGGAGAACTGTACAGTACATGTCACACACACATTTCCTGGTGCAGGAGTTTACCAGTGCTGCCAACACAATCATTCTGCGTCACATGAAACAACTACTGGGGAGAAATGCTTCTCAGTAAGGTATAGTACTGCATATGTAAAGATGTATTTTGATTATAGTTCCCCTTTAAAGATAAATTCATGAATTGCATTGCTTTATATTTTTATCTTTACTGATAGCAGCCATGTTGTTAAACCGACCTCACCCAGACCCATTGTTTCTATGATGCTTTATATAATACAGTACATATTCACAGAGTGCACCCAAAAGCCCAATTTCTAAAACTAAACAGTCAAATATCTTACTTTATAGAAACAATTTACTATTTAAGAAAGCAAAGATTGAGGGAGTTATTCACTAATGTCCGAATTGTTGCATATAGGTGTGAATTTGCCAGATACAGACAGTCGCAATAGGCTGCTACTGTCGCAGTTGCGTCTTTATAATGATAATATTGTCGCAGTCGCTACTTTATTATGGGAAAATTGTCGCAATCTTAACATTAAAAAATTGTCGCAACTTTACAATGGGGAAATTGTCATGGATTTGCTATGGTAATCCGTTGTTTGTGAATTCGATAGTCGAATTCGCACCTTAGTGAATAACCCCCTGAATGTGTGAAGAGTGCATAATGAAACTGTTGCATTTCTGATCTCTTCCAAGTCAAAAAGAATGTGAATTTTGCTACGTTTTCCTTTACCTACAAAATTAAAATATGCACAAAATCACAGCGATGTATATAGATTCATGCTTCTAATGTTCAGTCTACTACTTTACTTGAATTATTATCTAAATCAGTGATTTTCAACCGGGGTTCCGTGGAACCCAAGGGTTCCGCAAGGACA
>WMED01028208.1:0-10490 GCA_019650415.1 Pipa parva | reverse complement strand
GCAGCAGATCATGAGAAAATATGATATTTGTGTCATTCTCAAAACTTTTGGCCATGACTGAATATATAGATAAATGAGGGTTTCCTCACCAACAAAGAGAGGGTTCTTTACTGTAAGAGCTGTGAGTTTGTGGAACACTGCATGAAAAAGTGACTGGTGAGTTATTGATACCTTTCATGAGTATAAGAATATTGCAAGTTATGGCTCTAGATTTTTGGAGAAAGGTTCTTGATCCAGGAAATTGGGGTCATTCATTAAGGGGCAAACAGTCGCACATTCTTTCATGACTTCTCCAACCCCGCTTATTCCACAAACTCTGTGATGTGACAAATTCCCGACCAATTCGTATGCTTACGCCAGTCGCAGACTTACAGAACTCTTTGCATTAATTTTCGTGCACATGCACAGGTAATTCGGCTATTCAGCATACAATGGAATCTGTCAAAGGAACGGATTCTGCATGGTGTAAAGCTGAAAATTCACCTCTTTCCATTCACCAGATCAGGATGACGAACCGAGGAATAGATTGCAGGGCTCCAATGCTGCATAAGGCAACTATTCATTCAAAAGTAACAATGGCGACTGCGACTAAATTAGTCTACTATTAAACATGAACTAGGCACAAGGTGACATAAACATAAGTATTTTTCACATACAGTTAGTTGCATATGATAAGACTGATGTCACTGTCCTTCATCCCACTATTGTCTGACTAATTACACTGCACTATGCATGTGACCACATATGTTGTTGTCCACTGCTTCATGAATAATAACTGAATTCATGTCTTTCTGATCATATGAATGTGAACTGACACAAAGTCAGTATGCTAGGCGAATTCACACTTTAATGAAAGACCCCCTCAGGGTTGTGCATTTTTGTCTGTAAGATGAGGAATGGTGTTTATTTTATCTTAGTTTTAATTTCTCTAGATTATCACTGCAGGATAATAGGCTCAACTGGATTGACATATGTCTTTATTTGGTCTTACATGTCTTACCCAAAAGGTTAGGCAGATACCCATGCAATTTCCTGAAAATAAAGAAATTATTTATTTATTATTATTTCCCTCTAAGGCAACTACTAACACTCTCATTAATGCCCTCATCTTGTCCCACTTGACCATAATATTGCTTTAGTAACTGGCCTTCCGACCTGTGACCTTTGCACACACTGGTCCATTCTAAATTCTGACAGAATGCTTTCCCACTCTTTCCAAAAGAGACAGACTTTCTCACAACATTTATTTGCTGCATGCCATTAAGAAACACATTATTTACAGGGTGCTACTTTTGACGTTTAAGGCACTTCACTCTGTTGTCCCTCTCAACATCACTCTTTGCTTGTGTGCCTCTACATTCCTAGTAGTATCCTCCATTCCTTACAAAGCAACACTGCCTCTTTTTAAACTGTTTTGTCCTGCTGCCCCACATCTCTGAAGTTTTAGACCCCTCTGTCTCTGCCAAGAACTCAAATCCTACCTCTTGGTACATTAGTACTGGTTTTCATGTTTTTTATTCACTCATTTTATGCTTAGTAGTTGTTTCTGCTAATCCTAATAATTTACTTTGTACAGCATTTATTTACTGTGTATGTAAGTATACCTTCCATTAGATTCTTAGCTAGCACATCCATACTCTTGTTTCCAATACTGCAGTACTAATAATGCATTTTCAGTGATTCTATGTTTACAATTAACTTCACTTGTACTAAACTAAATGCTTCTTCTATATCTGTATTATAATTGTTTTGTTAAATTATTCAGATCTGGAAAACCTACATTTTGTAAATTAAAAATACATACATGATAAATACTTATGATCAATAACTTTTAAATTCTTAGTTTGTAGATTAGTATCTCAAGTAAAAACATACCCATAGACTGGTACTCTATTAATTAATATAGAATATTAGTATAGAAAAAAAATCTCAAGAGCTTTGTTGTGTTGAAGGTTCTTACAATAAAATTGCTCTAAGCTATATATAGTGGAAAGTTAGTAATAAGAAGAGAGAAGATTATTTTACACTAAATTTTGCAAGCTGAAATGATAGTCATAGATAATGATAGCTGGTCTGATTTTCTAATTATTTACATTGTTTTTGTCATTTGAGCACAATGCATCAGGATATACAGATGTTTTAGCAGTATTCATTCTATATGTTTACATGTAAAATGATTGTCTAATGCTGAGTTGTCTTAACCCACTGTGTTAGAATTTTTCAATTTATTATATCACAAATTGTTATACTGCATATACCCAGGCCAGCTTTATGTACAGTATTATTTATTAATTACCAGAATGATCAAACTACTTAAAAATCATTACAAAATCTTTTAAAATTCTCAAAAATAATTTAATGGATCATGAATCAATGAATTGGTAAATGAAAAAGATGCACTAGTTTCATACAATATAGTATAGGCATGATGTTAGTTCACTTAGAAGTGGTTTGTCTACTCAGTTCCAATCCAATGTCCATGCTAGCCTTCTCAGGAATAGGGTCTTAGCTTAATCACAGCTTTGCCAAACATATTTCTTATGGCCTTAGGTCATTAATTTTAATAGCCTCATCATTACTAGGTATAAGAAAGTAATTAACATTTAATTAGTTTTGATATTAAACAAATCTAATCATGTGAAAATCAAGAATAAAAAGTCAATGGGGCAGAATATTTAAAAACAAAAATGATAAACAGCCAACCCTGTCCTTATTTCAAAATTCTCAAACCCTCCAAATTGTTCCATCTTTCAGGTTTACCCATATGCAATATATGGTTTTGCGCTGTTTGTGATATGTAATAAGCTAGAAATAGCAAGAAAATGATACAGTTGCTTGAAAATAAAAGTAGTCTTCCTGTTTGATTTCAATTCTATATTTCTATATATTATTATGATAATATATTGTATATTAAATCATTGTAACATTTTGAAGATTTTAGATGAAAAACCCCCAAGGCCTGATCACAATGGGTGACAGTGTTTACTTGCCATACTATGGCAATACGTATGAGAAATGTAATTTAACTAAGTAAAGCTAATCACAGAAAGAACTTGGAGTGAATCATGTTAGTAACCTTTAAAGGAAAGAGAATACTGAAACTGAGAAAAAGCATATGCCCCAGAAATATCAAGAGATTCCCAGGATCTACAATTATTCAAAACATGGACCTGAGCCCACTATGATAATGGTTTCAAAATTTGAACAGTAACCACACAGTGGCATAATTAATTGATTAAGGGGGTAATTCACCAAACAGCGAACTTACCCTCTGGATCTTTCGCATCAGTACGCATACCCGGTTATGCGCGTGCTGATGTCCTGCACATGGACATCAGAGATCAGTTTAAAGGGATTCCAGTCTCAGCAAAGCTCGCGAGGCTTTACTTGTGACACCTCACTATACTGGAATCCCTTTAAAGCCTTCGCTGATGTCCGCGTGTAGGACATCAGCAAGCGCATAACCGGGTATGCGTACTTATGCGAAGGATCCGGAGGGTAAGTTCGCTGTTTGGTGAATTACCCCCTAAATACCAAGAAGTATGGGAATGTGCTCCTTTGTTCTTTTTTTAATTTTTTTTTTTTTTTGTATTTATTCATTTTTATATAGCGCTACTATATTACTCAGTGTTTTACAGAGATTCATCATTCACTTCAGTCCCTGCCCCATGGAGCTTATAATCTAGTATCTCTATTCAGTCACACACACAGATGTATGTTTTTGGATTGTGGGAGCAAACCCACACAAGTGTGGGGAGAACATCCATGCAGATGAAGTCCAGGGTGGAATTGAACCCATATAGATTTTGAATTACCAGTGAGGGTATGATATATAGGGAACTGCACTAACCATGGATAACATGTTACATTTTCAAGTAATTTAAAGAAGTGAATATGTATAAAATAGAACGGTAGTTATTCTAAGCACATTTCTTTAATATCACATATTTTGATAAACGCACAATTGCACAGTTTAAATGTACAGAATGTTTCCATGTATGGAATTGTAGATAACAAAGCTTTCAAGATGACTTCTGTTCAATTGCATCTTAGGGAAACTGGCTATCTTGATAACATCATAGACAAAGAGGCATAACACTTTCTTTCATTGTCTTAATCATTTAAAATGCTTAGCTCAACTGTTTCTAACCACTGTCTTCTAGGATCAAAAGACATAAATGTTTTTGTAATTATAAAACCTTACAGACCAAATATTTCATGATTAGCATGTAGAACCTGACAGTGTCTGGAACATAGTTCTTCGTATTTTTTTTGTCGTGGTAATTAGACATCCTGCTAACATATTCCAAGTAATTAAAAGGTCAAAAAAGTTTGATTTAGAATTTGCATTTAGCAATAATTGGAAATTTGGATTAAAACCAGAAATATTTCCCAGCCCCCAAAACATTTATTTTTCCCCTAATTGATATGGTAAATTTATATTGTCATTTAAGCATCAATTAGTTGATTTGATTCATGATGAAGTCACAAAAGGATCTAACCTTTACCTTAAATCTAAAAGACGCTAAAAGAGTTGTAAAATACTTTTAACATCATTTAAAGTAAATTGGACATTAGAACATATGTCCTAGTAATATTCTAGTGCTGTGTAAGCCATTATTACTATTAGATCAGATTTTAATTGAGGACAAAACATCCTATGAACTATCATACTATTGGATGACTTTTTTTAATATCTCAGTATGCAACTACTGTAATATAGGCAGCCATCCTAAAAACACGTGTGACAACCACTCCTTTGTCGATAAAATGAAGCGGTACTTGCCTGCCTCTGTGTACTCCGCTCGGATCTCCCCTCTGGCCGTGAATACGGGTGCTCGGCAAACGGACATCAATTGGATCAAAAATAAATAAATAAATCCGGCACTACCGTAGCAGTAAATATTTATTTATTTATATATTTATTTATTTTTGAAACACTCCTTTGTGACAAGTGTATTTTGATGTTTTGGCCAGGTCTACCACCTCTCAACACAATTAAAACTCTCCAAATTTACTAGAAACTTTTTGTCTACTATTTCTTTTGGCACGAGGAGCATAGTTAAATTTAGGCTTCAATCAGCTATTCCATAATTTGAGGGCCAACTCTATATGGCAATTGGTAATAGAAGATCTATGTAGCTATTATAATCTCAGTATTAAATATCTAGGTGAAGGTAGCTTGACTCTTAATGCTACATAGATATATGCATAAATATACGGATAAATAAATCCTAATCAGCTAATCCTCTCAACGTCTGTTTTGATCAGCTGACTTTGCTTGAATGAATCTTGGCTTCAATCTGTGGTGGACCTAAACATATGTACAATGCAAATAAATCCAGGCTTCTCACCATGTTATATCAAACAGAAATCCCCATTTTATTGCGAAATAAGTTTACACAACATTTTGGGAGGCAACCTAACCATATAACATAGCTTTTATGAATCAAATATCTCTGTTGCAGAAATTTTAGTATTAAGAGGATCCTACTTCCACACAGCTGCTGTAGTTTTTAAAGGTCACTGCTTTGAATGCATCCGCCTATATGCATATATATATATATATATTTGATATGAATTGTAGAAAAAAGCAGTGCAAAGCAATGTAGTATAACTACTGTGTTTATTTATTTAGTGCATCATGACAATTTTCGGGCACACATGTATGCATATAGATACAGCACTGTGTGAAGCACTTTGTACACTGTACACTTTGGATATTTGGGAGTTAATCTAGTGGAGGACACTACAGCTAAATAGACTCAGTAATCATTGATTTTGCACCTGTTACCAGTGAGGGGAGTGATTGAAAAGCGAAATTGTGTTTTACCGAGTTTATTAAGTATCGCCCATAAAAAACTGTAAGACAGAAGATTTCATGACCAGCACAGAAAAAGATTATTTATGTAAGGACCATATTAGGATCTGCCTTCCATCAAAGATCAATTATTCTATAGTTAACTTTACAACAAATTGTCTATATTTATCAGCAGTATGTACATGATTATGCTTGCATCAATCCAGTGTTGTTTGATTAAGGGTTTACTTTAGTTGACAACAAAAGTTTTTCTCCTGTAAAGCAGAATTAGTAACTGATCTGCAAGAAAGTTATTTTTCTACTTTCCCTTAAATAATAAGGAGATGGTTAGCAGTGGTTGAACCAGTGGAATAATTTAATGCTTCAACTTTATCTGTTATGTTACTATGAAGCTAGATCCTTCTGAGCATCATCCAAGTCATTACAAAAATTTGTCTGGCAATCACTGGATCACTAGAAGATTTTGTAGATGCTAAAAGAAAGTCCAGGCTAGGATAAATAAAAGAGCAAGGTCCCAACTCTCCACTAAACAGTAGCCTTGTAGAAACTGCTATGACTTCTACACAAATACAAATAAGTTTAAGTCCTCTGCTGTCTAGACAAAGATATAGGGATTTTTATGAAATACAGAAATGACTGACCTCTAGTGATCCTTACATAAAAACTAAAAGTTGTGGAGAATGTCAGCATATTTCCTATTTCAGCACTTGAGAAGGCACTTGGCTGTTTGATAAATAAATGTTGCAGCAATTAGTATGTCATGTAATTATACCATTCAATTCATTATTTCACTGGCTTTCAATGTTATGTACATTTCATCTTAATTCACATTAAACAAGCAAATCAATGCCTTTTCTTATCTTGTTTACATCTTTTTCTTTCTAAAGTATTCAAAGCAAACTATATATATATAAATGGTTTAAAGTAAGGGTTTTTAGTCAACAATGCTTTATCCTTTATATGCTATGATACGATCAAATATTTAATAGTATCTACTAGCTATGTGGTATTTTTTATAAATATTAGAGAATATAGTATAAGAGCAGATTACTGCACAATATAGTACATTCCATAGATCCTAAACCCTGAATAAGTAATTTTTTGATTTATGGTGTTTTTTTTTTTTTTTTGCTATGTGTTATAAAAAAGGATTAAAATGTTTAATGTATATACCCTTTTTAATATGTACTAAAAGTAAAAAGATGAGTATTGCTTTTATGTGGATAAATTAGACATTACTGACAACTACCAGGACATAAAGTCCTATAAAACTGATCACATCTTGAGAAATTCCAGAAAACTCCCAAGTTACAAGAATCTTTAAGACAAAGGAGAGAATGACAAGGAATGAAATATGGCCATTGGCCAGGTTACAATGAGTGCGAGCAAAATCTATGTACTCTTTATATTAAAGTATCACTAACACCGGAAAAATAAAGTGGTTATGATCGTTATTTCTACATAATAGAATTTTATTTTTTTTAAATAAAAATGGAATGTTTTTGAACCGAAGTTCTCATTTCTGTTGTTTTGTTTTTCCCTTTGCTATTTCCAGCCATATTTCCACCTCCTTTTTATGGTGTTTTAATGGAAATTTAGATTATATTTATAAAGCATATAGGGGGCCTGTTTCTTTATGGTACTGGTTTCAGGCTATTGAATTAAATCCAAAATTATTAGATTTGGAATTTAAATTAAATAGGATCATTAGAAAAAATATGATTGTATGATTAAGCGCACAATAGCATATTTCAATGGCATGCAGCTTCAAACAACATTGTGGTCTTCAGGATTTACAATAGACAATCAGATGCTGAGTGGACTGGACAAGAAACCTTTCAAGTTGCTGCAGCTTTGTGTAAAACCATTTAAGGGCATTTTGCAAGAGTCTTGCAGAGAATATCATTATTATTACACTTTCAGTTCCTCCTGAAAAAAAAAATCATCTACTTAGAAATCAATTAAATTCCCTTTTACAGCTTACTGAAATTCATTGTGTTTCAGGCCTCCTTCTATGTAGAATATTCAATAACTTGCATAGTCAGTGGTACAGCAATTCAATGAAACCTAGGTCATTTTTTAGCTGATTTCCTTACAATTTTAGGAATTGACCTTCTTTTTCTTCCATTCCCTTTAAAGGTCTGTATTTATGCTTACTGTTGGTTGCATGTGTTATTTTTTTCTGTGAGGAGCACCATGTAGAAAAATAATAAGAGTTAAACACAAAAGGCAGGCTGTGCTGCTATCGCTTTATTGGGAACATAGTATAGTACACAGCACGTTTCGGCTCTGCCCTTTATTAAGTGTACAGTTGTGCAGTGAATACAAGATTGTACAGACAAAACCCCACCTCCTTAATCCTCATGTGATGATTTTCACCCAATCATTTTCTTTTAGGAATGTGAAGAGTAAAGTGCAAGGTTAAAGTCCAATTAACCTATTAAAAAAAAAAGCTCGATAAAACAATGTCCATGTTTCTGTACCCAATTCATTTTGTGTCACATATTTATTTTTCAGTGAGGCAAAATACAAAATATCAAACTATTTATATATTTATTTTCCACATTTTTAAAAAAACACACTGCTCACATGAAGCCATCTTAGGTTGTATACATACAGTAAAATAAATCTGAATATTTAATTTTTAATGGTATATTCACAAAAGGATCAAATTTTAGTCCACTGGCATATATATATATATATATATATATATATATATATATATATATATATATATATATATATATATATATATATATATATATATATATATAAATTTGAAGCAGATATTTTTCATTTAAACCATTAGGGGTCACTGTGTTAAATTTTCAAATCCACCATGATTCGTTCTAACCATGATTCTTAGTAACATCTTTTGCCTGTCTTCAAAATTCCAAAATTATCCATCTCAGCTGACTCTCATTGTGTTTAAACTCAGTGAAATGTTTAGAGACTGACATAACTGTTTTGGGATTTTTTTAATTAAAATTTCTGATGTCACTCTTATTTTAGCTGGTCTACTTTTCTATCCAATGTATAAGACACCATATAGACATTTTAATGCATAAATCACATGATCACTTTCACAGGTAGTATGTGATTTAATCATAATATTAAAGCCCATCTGTGGGTGCAAAATGAATTTGCAAAGTATGAACTACAGTTCTTGCAGTTTAAAGTGAACCTTTCATCTCAAAACTCGAATACTAAAATGAGGTTCTACTAATGAAATAAAAGTTTTTAAATATATATGTATTTTTAAAAATGTACCTTTATATAGTGCTGCTCACTGTCATTTTCCCTGTCAGCTCAGCTTTCCTTTCTTGAGTTGGTTTGGGCGGGGCTAAATGATGATTAACATTATGGGCGTAATTAAGCAAGGTATGAACTCACCTTGTGATACTTCAATTCACTACACAAAAATGGTTACGTGCTGACTTCTCTCCTACACGCATACATCAGCGTACGCATTAAAGGTATTCCAGTCTCCTCACGACCACGTGAATCGCCTCGCGAGACTGGAATACCTTTAAAGCGTTCGCTGACGTGCGCGTGTAGGAGAGAAGCCAGTGTATAACCATTTTTGTGAAGTGAATCGAAGCATTACAAGGTGAGTTTGCACCTTGCTGAATTGCTGAACTGGTTTGATGTTTAGTTCTAATTTGCATGTGTTAAACCAGTCACATTTTTCTTTCTTTTTTATAAACATCCCACTTAAACTTCTGCTACTTCTTAATATGTTAGCCTGAGGACAAGATAAAACAATTCAATGTACAAATTCACTATGTTATGTAATCCCATGGTGGTTCAGTTAGCACTGATGCCTTTTAGCACAGGCTTGGACTTCACCAGTGCATCATCTCCATGGAGTTTGTAAGCTCTCCCTATTTTTTATGGACCACTGGTTTCTTTTAAAGATATAAACTCGAAATGCATACCGCCATTTTGAAACACCTTAACTTTAGATGGGCATGGACTAAAGTGGTCATTTTCTGTAAAGTTACCTGTGATGTGTTGGTTCTATATTAATAACGTAAAGAAATGAGTGCAGCTTACCGTTTGACTTGTTTCTTCTTAATCATCCATCTCTGCTGTCTTACATACTATGAAAGATTCATCTTCTATTCAACAAGAAAAAGGGTGTGATTTCAACTACCATGTTCCAAAACAATGTCTGCTATATCAGTATCTCCCTATAGCGTCCATGTTAGTAAATTAAATGTTTAAATAAAATACATATGTTTAAATAAAATAAATATGTTATCATCCAATAATATTCAATACAATTTCTTTGCATGCTTTTTTTAATCTAATTTCTTTGTATCATTTTGATCCATTTTTTTATTGCTATTAAAACAATTTAACACAACGGAAGTTTCCCTTTATATTTCATAATATTGTCTGGGCGGCTTCAAACAACAAGTGACCTTGGATTGTCTTGTCTACTCTGTTCTCAGATGGTTTCACACCATATCCTGCTGATTATCTAAATCTATGGAGTTTGGTATCATTGAATGCTTCTTTACTGCTTACATCTGGTGAGCCCCCTTACCAGTGCCGGCTCTGCCATTAGGCAGAGTAGGCAAATGCTAGGGGCACCCCTTGCCGAGGGGGCGCCCCTAGCATTTTTTTTTTTTCAGTGCTGGCCGGCTGGGAGACTTTACTGCAG